>JBBPOI010000165.1:0-23924 GCA_038091355.1 Phylloboletellus chloephorus | reverse complement strand
AGGCGTCCGCGAGCGTGTCTGACTTCTTGCGGCGGCCGACGAAGGCGCGCTGGAAGCGACTGCGCGGGGGGGAGGGGGAGGGGGGGGCAGCGGGCGAGGAGACCCCCTGGCCCATCGCGGACGGATGAGACGAGCGGGCCATGACCGAGCGGGCATGAATCCGCGAGACGACGGCGAGGCGGAGTTATCCAACGTTGAAATATAATAAATAAATAAACAAACAAACAAACAAGCAGCACTATTCAATGAGGAGGTCCTTCACAAGCTCGTAGGTGAAAAACGACGTCGCTATGCTCGGCGCGACCTTGACTGTGGTCCAGCGTGTTCATCAGCAGCCATTTCCCAGCGGGACACACTCACGCAGATTCGGCCACAGCCCGCGATACAGCCCCCGCAGCCCCTCGGTCCGCACGATGCGCCCCAGCGCATCCATCGCTCCGCTGTATTCATATCCCATCCCTCCAGCCGTCATGCCTACAACTTGCATCTTTCTCCTCAGCACGTCAAATGGGAATGTCAGCGTTTGCGAAATCGTCCCTGTGCAGCTGTCCGTCAAGTACGACCAGCATCCAGCACGAACAGCTCCTTACCGGCGAGGGCACCGCAGATCAGCTTCCGGCCGACACTACTCTGACCGGGCGGCGTGATGATGCCGCGTAGGGCCTCGTACGCTGCAAAGTTGATCCCTACGTATGGGGCAACGCCCATTGCCGTTGCAACAAGCCCGCGATACAATCCACGGACTCCACCTTCTTCGCGCATGACCTTGAGTGTCATGCCAAACACCGACAGGTCGGCCTTCGAGTAAAGCGTCGGAGGGGTGCAACTCGATGCGCGAGACGCCGATGAAAACGCAGAGTCCGAAGATGCGTTCTGCACAGATATGCTGGCCGTGGCGATCGATAAACGGGAACGCACAAGGTCCAGCGGGTATGTCGAGCCTAAGCGACGCCGGATTCCATGTCAGATTGAACGCGAACCAAGACATCACGCACAGACTGAGGTAATCCCAGCCAATGCACCGCTGATTAGCCGTGTTGGGGTATCCAGCTCCTTGGACCCATTGCTAGTAAAAAGCTATCGGGGCGTTAGTCGAGGTAGTTGAGCACTTGTTCGCCAACCTTTTTCAGCTGTTCGTAAGCCGTGAATTGCACCGCGCTGTAAGGGACTATCCGCAGGCAGTTGATCCCATTTCCTCGCATAAACCCTGCAAATCCTTCTTCCCTCCACATCCTCACAAGACTTTGCCAGACTCCCTTGTACTGGCCATCGGATCCACGCGGCTGCACTTGTCTAGCAGGTTTCGCCGCGCCGTCGTCAGAAAGCAAGACGCCGCGGACGTGGACGATCGCTCACTGTATAATCTTGAGCCTTTCTAGTGGACTCACGACAGTCCGAGATGTAGCACCGGCGATGCCTCCAGCCACGAAGTAGCAAACAAGTTCGGGTGACCAAAACCCATTTTTCTGCGCATTGGCTTCTGCCATCGCACAAAGCCCAACGTCTGGCGTTACAGCTCGGGGATGGAGGGTTATGGCAAGCCGCAAGGGAATTGAATAAAATGAAATGAAAAAAATATAAGCATGATTATCTACAAGCACATCTCCGCAGCATGCTCAGTCGTCCGGCCCATTTCATTCCCAAGTCAATCAAAGCAAGTACTGCAACTCTTGCGTTTTCTGGCGGACGCTACCCTGGTCAGAGTGCCGTGTAACGCGCACATGCATCAAGCACGCCATTCCGATCGTCATGGTGCAAATAAATAAACATTCATCCAAGTCTAGCTTTCTTCCTGACGGACCCGCCTTGCGCTGTGGTGTATCCTTGCATAGCTCCAGCCCCGGCACTCACGCTTGCAAAACTCGTGGTGCTACCAGGCTTGGATTGCTGTGTCAGATGTTGACCTTGTCCGTGACCGTGTGCTGTTGGACCCTGCGGTTGTGTATGAGGCTGCGTAGGCACCGGCGCGCCCATCATCGAGGGCGCCTCATCCTGCGTGATTCGTCGTTGAGGCGGAATCTGGTGGGCTGGCACGTATTGAAACACGCTGTCAACAATCAGAAGGCATGAGCTTCCCATCGAGGACAGGCAAGCAAGCGATGCTAACTTGCGTGTAGGCCGGGGATCTTCCTGGAACCACCTATGTCCCAAAGCCTCTTTTGCAGTCAATCGTTTGTCGGGATCATACGCAAATAGCTGGCGGAGTAACTCGTGTCCTTGTTGCGATCGAATACGTGACTGGCACCACTCCGCAAGACGGTTTTGATATCTTGAGGGTTGATGAAGTCAGCACAGGCCGCCCGAGCACTGGTGCATTCACGTACGGATCGAGTCGTTTCATATTCTGGTATTCGGGCATATCGCGAACCCCAGGCCAGTCCTTCTCTTTGAAGAAAGATTGGTCACACAAAAAAAAAACGTTATGGTGGGACACAGAAAACGCTCTTTACCATCTGGTGTACCCAGAACCTCGAAGATCTTGAGCAGTTGATCCCTCTGAAATGGAACATTCTTTTTCGAGTCCAACTTTGCTTCTTCACCCTTGAATATTGGCCGCAGACTTGCAAGTTCTGCGAAAACGCAGCCGACCGCCCAACAATCGATGGCCTTGTTATAATGCTTTGCACCCATGAGGAGCTCGGGGGCACGGTACCATATTGTGACGACAACCTTGTCACCTGCGAAAAGGGGCTGTAGGGGCTTGTGAACGAGGCGAGCGAGTCCAAGATCCCCAATCTTGACGACTCCCGAAGTAGTGACGAGTATATTCGCGGGCTTGAGGTCCCTGTGAAGAATATGTGTCGAGTGCAGGTAGACGAGGCCGTTTAGAAGTTGATAAATCAAGGATTTGAGGACTTGAGATTGAATCTGGATGCGGAGGGTTTGAGAGTAATGGTGAATGACTTGCTGTGAGGAAGACGGTCTGCATGCCTCGGGCCCGATCATAGGGAACATACCAGAAAGTCATGCTCGGCATAGTCGAAGACCATATAGATGGATTTATCCTCCAAGATGACTTCCTTGAGGGCAGCGACGTTTTCATGGGATATTTCCCTGTTGAGCTGTGCATGCGAGTCTGATGGGCCGACGTCGAGAACAGGGTGCGGTGGAACTCACAGCGATCTCTCGGATTGCGCTCTGACTGATGCCAGTGTAGGTCACGACGTCGCCCTCCTTGTCCGGCTTGAACTTTTTGATGGCGTACATGATGCTCTCGGACTCGACGCTCTGCGCCTTGTAGACCCTGCCATACGTGCCCGAGGATATGAACCCGAGGATGTTGTACTTGGATGTGACGCTCTGGTGCGCAGCGTCCCTCTTGGCGCGGTAAATCCGCATAGGATCAGTCTGGAGGAGCGTGTGGGACCATTCATCCAACATCCGCGACTCTGCTTCGAGCACTACTCGCCACGGAGTTGAGCAAAGTATGGTAGTGTCGACCACCGACAGAAGAAGCCATTAATTAGGTTTTTTGCCAGCTCTGAGTGCGCCACTACCGCGTTGTTGACGCGTTGTTGCTCGTGCCATGTATCTCTCAACACCGTCGGCGTTTGCGTCCTCAACACCCCCAATGCCCCCAGTCGTGCTTCTCCCTCTCCACGCTCGTGTTCGCGCGCTGCTCAGATCTACCTGTAACAGCACCTTCACCCTCGCTGGCAGGACCGCCGAACGCGACGTGATCACAAAGTTCGTCGCGTCTGCACGGCAGGCCAGCTCTTCCGATGGTCCCCTCAAGTCGTCTCTCTTCGTCTCCGGATCACCTGGCACCGGAAAGACAGCACTCGTCAACTCCGTTTTAGCGGAGCTCGCGTATTCCGACGATCTCAAAGTAATAGCGGTCAACTGCATGGCCCTGCGCAACGTCGACGATCTCTGGGATTGCCTCTGCGAAAACCTCGAGGGTTCCACCCTCGTCAAAAGGACCAGAGCAGTAAAGCCAAGGGCAAAGGGCAAGCGACTCCTGGACAGGATGCTGATTGCCCAGCAGCGAAGATGGTACCATCTCCCTCGCCCTCATTTCACGCGTGCTGACGCGTCTGTACTAGTCTCATTGTCCTTGACGAACTCGATCATATTGCAAAATCTCCCCATGCCCTCTCCGCCATCTTCTCGTTTGCTCGCAAGCATTCGTCTTCCGTCCGCACCATTGGCATAGCAAACACTCATACCCTCCCCGTCTCCGCAAGTCTGTCCAATGATGAGGCGGCCAACGTCTTGACCCTCCACTTCAGCCCCTACACGGCTTCCCAACTACTTGAAGTATTAAAAGCGCGTCTGGCACCATTGTTCGACCCAGATACCTCGCCAACATCTTCTGACCATTTCAACACCTTCTTGCCTATCGGTCCGTTGACCTTGCTTTCCAAAAAGGTCGCCTCCCAGACCGGTGACGTGAGGACCCTTTTCGAGGTCCTTCGAGGTGCAATCGACCTCGCCATATCTTCTTCTTCGTCTGCCCCTCCTGAAGACAACCCTCTGGCCACGCCGCCGCCCATCGTCACACCTAATCACATTCTGGCCGCGCTCAAGGCGTATCTGCCGTCCAACTCTAATTCTTCAACCTCTCATGCTCCCACCCAGTCCAGCAACAGTGAGACAGCCATCAAAGTCCGGAGCCTTGGCTTACAATCGAGGTTGGTGCTACTTGCAATCATTCTTGCGTCAAAGAAAATGGACGCCGCCCTTCCCTTATCGCCCATTTCCAATTCGCCTCTCAAGACTCCCACCAAGCGCACGAGCTCCGCTTCGAAGCTGGGCATTCTCGAGCTTCCCCAACTCTACACTTATTATGTTACCACCCTGGAACGCTCCGAGAACGGGATTTTCACGCCAGTTTCTCGCAGCGAGTTCTCAGACCTGGTTAACGTGTTGGAGACCACTGGCCTTGTCTCATCATCCGTTGCTAGCGCAACGATCTTCTCTCCCTCGAAGTCTGGTCGCCGCGGTTTCGGTCCAACGTCGTCGTTTGGGTCACCAGGAAAGGGAAAGCGTGCTGCTTCTGGCCAAGACATCAAACTGGTCGACTCTATTCGTGTCGAAGAGGTGTTGCGGGGCTTGGGCTTGGACGCAACATCAGCCAATACGGATCCACGAGAGGAAGAGGTGCAGGCAATATGGTCTCGGGAGAATACACGGTTTACCAAAGGCATGAAGGCCATTTTACCTTCCGTGCAGGACGATCTCCTGGATGAGGCTTTTGGAGGCTAACGTTCTCCACAACATTCTGTAAGAATACCACTATCATGTAGCCATTGCGCGTTTATGCTTCCTGTTACGCCTTGAAGGGAATTTCTACGTTATGCTCATAGATTTATACATGCATGAAAACTAGACTATTGGCCAAGATTGACGCACATCGATGTAATCATGCTTGCAATGACGCCTTCAGAAAGTCCTCATCCACCAATCGCTCTGGTTCAGGCATGTCAAGAGATGTCGCAGTGAGTCTATCCCACCTGGTGGCACCCGGAACTCCCATTCCGGATATGCAACTTGAAGTCGTCCCGCACATCGAGTTTTTCCATGCTTTTCCACTATGGCTTCCAACGCCGTCATCTACTTGTCCGACATCAAGTCAACAATGGTCATTCTGGCGAACACCGTTTGACTAACCAAAGTGGAGACCTTCTTGCGGAAGGAAGCATAAAGCGCATCAAGCACAGGTGATGCTTGATACTCTGCCATCCGGCCGTCCTTCAGGTCACACACCACGACACAGAACTCCAGGACAACCTCTAACGTCCCTCGCAGGAGGTCACCAGCAGCCCTTTGATACGACCTCAGGAGGCAAGCACTGAGGATATCGTCCAGAACAGATGAGTGACAGTCCGCAAGGGCAAAGACATCTCTGAACCCGCTTGGTGCATCAGGAGTCTCGCGACAAGCCGCAATACGTGAAAGAAAGGCGTCGAAGTTGCCACCGATGGCGGTGTTATATATATATGTGGAAAGAGTGCTGAGGAACGAGTGTGCCACGAACCGGAAATGGAGCAGCAGTCGACGAGAAGATGAGAGTGTCGGGAATAGAGGGACTGCGATGGTGCGCGTCAAGCGGAGAACGGAACGTATCGCACACTCGACTATGCCAACTTAGCCTTTTCAGTAGAGCAATGCCCATCAACCCACCTCGGGTCAAGCGAAGCAAGAGTGCAAAGATCCTTTGATATTTCGATAGGACCGCTGTCGGAATCAATGCCCCCAGTGGATGCGGGACCTTGTAATCAAGATATAAGAAATCTAATGCTCTGTTGCACGTGAATAATGGCAACGTCTGAAAGTGGATCGAGCCTACTCGATAGCTGTAATTGCTACATCAGCCGGACCTCCATTTGAAGAAGTCAACGACCTACAGAGGGGATCAAGCCATCGCTCGTGCCCTCTGCCACTCAGCTCGCGTATAGCGAAACCCAAGCGAAACTCTGCCTCGCCCATGACACGATGTGGGCCATCTATATTAGAAGAGGTACTTTCCACACTTGGAGATCTATTCTGTTGCGAGTCGACGATGACGGTCCGGAGAAGGAAACTGAGCTCAGAACCACCAGGGGGCCAGGCATCTCTGGTCACTAGGAGGGGTGCCAACCCTACGGGCCAACGACCTGTGTGAGAGTGGTCAGGATGTGTTGTGCCTTTCGACTTGTATCGCAGTAGATTATACAACTGCACACTATGACTCGCCCTATCTTCCGCGTCGGAAAATAGAGCGGCAGCAAGTCGTGACTTGAATGAATGTGATGTGAGCAGCATGTGGGAGCGGAGCAATTCGAGGTGAGCATCAATACAAAGGAAGGACGACTGATCAAGAAATACTGCCAGGAGTGCACGGGACAGTGATGCAGCATGAGCCTGGAGAGGCGTAAACATGACTCCACAAAGGAGGGATGGGTTTGGTGTGATATTCGGCAATATTTTCGGAAAGCTGTCAATGAATTCATCAAGGACAACTTGAGAGTCGCGCTCCGGGGATGGGAAAGATCCTGGTTCCAAATCAAAGACCCCGAAATCCGCCAGTTCCGGATTATAGTCTATTGACGATTGCTTTGCTTGCAAGACATCCAGACGAGATTGGGGGGATTTCGTTTCCGGAGCTCTATGTCTATCATCAGCCTCAGCCCCGTTCCACGCGATTTTGATACTGCTTTCGGTCCACATCCACGAGATTTCTTTTGAAGGTGATCCAGTAAAAAAAAATGGGTGCTCTGGTTTAGCAGCCTCAAGTAGCTTCAGCGATTTGCGAGCCGCTGGGAGGATGTTCGCCAGGTCCGCGGGGACAAATTTCGGGAATGGACCGTCTGCATCGATGCTGCCCTCCTCACCGCGCCAAGAGTTGTCGGCCACATCACCTTCCAATGGGACAGCAAGATCCGTGAGTTGAATGATGGTACACAACTGGCGAGCTTCTCCGTAGGCCAACATTTTGCAGAGGGCATGAATATACGGTTTGGATGAGACTGTCAGGATGTACGCGATGGTTGCCGTGATATCGCGCGGAGAGTGACGTTCGACGTGCATTTCGAAGGCTTCGTAGACGAGGGACAACAGGTCGACTGGAGAGATCGGAATCTCGGAGAACCTGTCAGGAGTCGTGTGCATGCTCTAACTTCATTATGAGGACAATGATGCCATTGGACGGATTGAACCAGCTGTCACGTACCCTATGACACATCGCGGCAAGAGACATCACAACCTGCTCCAACTCAGCGTAGTAAAGCCACACCGTAGCGAGGCAGTGAACATTCGAAAATCCGATGGTCCTGAACAGTGGTCCGCACGATAAACGGTTTCGAATAAACGTTAACACCGACGAAAGAGCATGCGCAAAGGCATGTACGGTGGGATTGATATGTCCTTGTCTCAATTTCAAACCTCGTATTTCCGAAGCGTAGAATGCGGGATGAGATCTCCTTACCTTCTACGAAGCTCCTGAACCGATAGTTCTAACCGACGTACGAGAGCACCAAGGTCAAGAAAACGTTGCAAGATACTTGGAGGATATGTCACTACTGGATCAGGGATCCACATAATCACGGACCTTGGTGGTGCGTATGTGCCTGATGAAAGCGCTTGGACGAAAGATTGCGAGCCTACCTCCCACACGTATAAAGGCGACGAGGTTCCCAGTACAACCAACTGGAGGGAGGCAAACAGATCGCTCTCCGCGACCCGAAAGACCTTCGTAGTATCGGATTGTATACGAGGCTGAGGCCTAAATTATCGTCATGCTCAATCGTCTGGCTTTATGAGCTGTATGCCGGAGGACTGACCGAGTCTGGAGGAAACTCATGATGGTAGACGATTGTTCGGTCAAGAACGGAGCGTCTCGATTGGTTAAAGGAGGACTCGGATCCCAAGACATAGAACATTCCTGGATGTTCACTGAACCACACCGCGGCTCTGAGCGAGTGCTCACTATGTCTTGAGAGTGAGGGAGCCCTGCCCCGCTCCGCAGTGAGCCGAGTGCCGGCCTGGAGACCTGTGCCACTGCATCCAAGAGCGCGGGGGACGATGGTGGGGGTCCGAATTGTGTGTTCGCTTGTACGATTGGGTCTTGGGGCTTGTCATCTAACCGAGGAATGGAGAAACGCGGTGAGATGGGTGCCAGGACGGGAAGCATAAGCTCTTTGTCTTCCTGCAGCCATCCGACTGTTTCGTGCGCCATGCGAGTGCACGCTACGCACTGAGTTATACAATAGTTTCACTTGTCGCCCCCATCTTTCCCTAGTACATGGGGACACTGCTCGGCGGGATGAATCGGTCAAAGAATCCATAAGTCTCGTCGCCGTGTTAGGCAGACATCTCTACAAAGTGCAGGATTCTATGACAGATGTAACGCACAAGACAAGACGTTCCCCCAAGTTCCTCGACACCTAGACCCGCCGACCCACTACTGCACAAGATCTCGATCTCTGCCTTCCTTCTGGTGTGCAAGATGCGCATGAGTTCTTTTCTGTAGGAGAGAATCAAAAGATGCCGCGTAAAACCATCTCAAACCTCGTGCCTCCATTCTCTAGGTAGACTGTTTCCATTATGTTGCAGCATCGCCATGGCCTGCAAAAAGGCTACCTCAGCAGTAAAACGACAACAGGTAGTACACAACCTACTTTCTTTTCGTCATGTTTCGTTATAGGAATCAGTGTACCCAGGTGAATATTCAGGCTGCGAAACAAATCTCAGCAACGACAGTATGCACTGGCCTGCCTCCTACTCCGCGAGTTCAGAGGCCCTGACCCCAAGCCATTGCATGCGATGCGCAGCAAGCTTTTCGTTCTCGTGTCGTAAGTTTTGGCTACCGTACCTGTAAACTGAAAGGATGTCGAGACCGTAGGCATCTCCGTCGACCAGTCCCATTATTGGTATGCTGGAAGATATTTAGGCGCGTACAAAGAAATCCTGACTCCTTACTCGTCAGGCAGGTTGTCCGATAACGTTTTCACGAGTTGGCGAGTGGCGATATCTGGATACCCTTTCCCCTGCAAGACGAAATGAGCCAAATCCCACCAAGACGGGTGTCACATTTTACCGTGACGACCAACCCACATCCAGGCAAACCCGGATGCCTGGTGAACTGCAATCGGCATAGAGTTTGAAAGACTGCCTTATTATCGAGAAATATATATTTTGCATCGATAGCAGTCCAGTTCGATGCAATAGCAAGTTACCTCCTTTTCGATGACGAGGACCCATCTAACATCGGATTTGACTTCGAACCGTTCGATATCTTCTCCGGCCGGGATTAACATACCCTTGTTTTACAGCATTGGACACGATCAGGAATGCAAACAACAGGCCATGCATACCTCGGTATCGTTTACCCGCAAAATCTGTCCATCTAGTAAGTGTATGACCAAACCGCTGCCGGAGACGAGGCCCTTGGAGGTGGCACGCTATATACATAAGTTTAGCAACGAAAGCGGTTGTCGGCAGAATAATCACTATGTTTAAATCTGCCCTATGGAGTTCCAAGGTTGCCGCAAGATCGTCCACGAGCTGGCCCAGTCAGTTGTCGTCGGAAGATTTTTGCTTGTACATACCTTGTCCACCGTCTTTTGTGACTTGAATAGCGTGACATCTTTGTAGAATAGATCCCTGATATCTGTGATTTTGTTGCCTGAGCTTAGAGAAGACTACATCGTACCGTTTAGTGAGCGAGAGGTCCTGGATGAGGGCTTCGTGCGCAAAATTCATCACTCGTAAAAGTTGCGCTAGTGAGCGGCTGGTACGTCCAGTACTCATTATGGATGGAGGTCTCTTTGCATACCAATTGGCTCTGAGCTTGGGCTCCTACTCTGGGCGGGGAAGCGAAGAACTCGAGAAGCGCGTCTACACAGCGCAAGTTTACCATTTCAGAGGCTAGGAAAAGGCCGAGTACTCACCGTCCAGATTTACCTTCGCGTCTATCCGCGATTCGAACCACGAATTTGCCACCGTTCTGTCGATGCGACTGCGTGGATCCTAGATCTCTCGGAGACTTTCTGAGGGAGACCACGATTTGCTCCAAAATGGTGAGCGTAAGATTTTCAATCCGATCTATTGTCTCACTGGTCCCACTACGCTTGTGTATTCGTCCAGGAGAACGAAATGAGACCTACAGTGAGGCGTCCTGGCCGTCGAGCTCGAGCTCTTCCTGATCGCTCTCATTGCTAGCCGACTCTCTATCGTCCTGCGATGATTCTGAATCTGGGGCATTTTGCTTGCTCTTCATGCCTTCTTCTGACTCTGCGATGTAACAAGTGTCCGTACTGGCTCTGAAGAAGAGACGCGTTGTGTGTGAGCCTAAAACGGGATAAGTAGTGAAGAATCGTCACGGTAGGCAGACCCGAGAGACAGCCACAGCGGTAAATCACAACGGAGACACGCGCCTTCAAGGTACTAGTCGTTTTAGGGCCAATCCATACCACAGGAAAATACATGAATCATCATCCAAGTGGGAAGTCGTACAAAGGGATGGAAACGATGATCAGCCCCACTTTGGTACATCTACGCCGAACCAGAGAGGGAGTTTCCGCCAGAAATCCTCCTTTGCTGCAAGAACTGCGGCGGTGAATTCCGCGCGGCATATCTCGCATGTGCGCATGGAAGAAGGATTGTCCTCAGGAACATTCTCCCTTGTCTGCATCGCCTCTGCGTCTGACATCGCATACAGGGGATCCGAGGTACGGTGGCTGATGATTCCGTTGATGTCTCGGAGGAGCTCGAAGGTGATGGCCTCGAAGGCGATTTGACAAGCACGCTTCGCCAAAGGGTTCGGATCGTTTCGACGGAGGCACCAAGCGGAGGCGATTCTTCCTTCCAGTTCGTTGACGATGAAAGTTGAAAAGTAGCGCGCGGCATGTTCGCGCCCGCGGAGAACACCGAGGAGGTCGCCTTCGTCCAGCCTGGTGTAGTCGCCGAGCTGGGCGTTGAAAATGCCTGTCGCGGCTTCGCTGGGGGCAGAACGCGAAAGGTCGTACATAGCGGAGGGCAAGAGGAAGGGAGCATTGATGTCTCTGGCCAACTTGATGACCTCTCTGCGGTTGGGATTGGTGGTGAGTGTCTAGACGGGGTGACAAGGGAATACCAACATGGGATGGGGTAGACTGGGACGCGGAGAGTATACACCATCCGGGCTGGTGACGCTGCACTCACGCGACTCCCACTGCGCGAGGGTGGTTGGCCACGAGGACGACAGAACACGGAGGATATCGCGGCGGATGCGGTGAACCTTGTAGGTAGTGAGGACGCGGAGGAGACTGGCGACGGTGGCGAAACCGGGTTCGTCATGCGTCAGAAAGGAGCTAGGGAACGTCAGAGTACACGCGGGGGGGTGCGACGGATGCACAGACATGCCGTCGTACAATGCTTGCAGGAAGTATGCGATGCTGCGCGACGTCTCGGGGAGCGAGAGGACGGGACGGCCTTCGATGGCGGGGGCAGGGTCCATGGCTTGGATGAGCTCGTGGAGAACGGGGGAGTGGCGGACGAGCAGGCCCCGGTGGACGAGGAAGTAGTCGGCGCCGGCGAGGACGACGATGTTGCCGTCGGTGAACGAGAGGTCGGCGTGGCGGACGGGCAGGGCGGCGGCGGTGAGGACGGCGGCCATGAGCGAGCGGTCGTGGGAACTTTGATGGCTCCCCTCAAATTCCCATCCAACTCTTTTTTTCTTCTGCCATGGCTGATCTCCCCGCTGCCCTCCGCGTCGTCCCCGGTGCCCCCCCCTCCATCGCCCTCTCCAAGTCCCAGAAGAGAAAGCGCAAGACCGGCAGCAAGAGCAAGACCCCAGGCTCCCCCGCAGAAGGCTCTGTCACAATTCCCGATGCCCCGCTCAACAGGGCTCCCGACGAGTCCGATCACCATGAGGAGAACATGGCTCCTGAGCTCGTCGCGCCTTCCGAGACCCCCACCCACGACGACCTCCACAACCCCAAATCCAGCCCCGTCATCGATCTCCTACAAAAGCGCATGCGCGCTTTGAACAAGAAAATCGTATGCTTTTTTTGTCCTTCGTCCTCACCGCAAGCCTGCGCTGTTAACTCGGCCCACCTCGTGACAGTCTCGCATCGCCAGCTACGCGTCAACCGAGTATGAAAAACTCGACGACGACCAAAAGCGTACCATCAAGATTCTTCCCTCTCTTGAGGCCGTCCATAAAGAGCTCGAGGAGGTCAAGAAAGCAATAGAGGTGTGATCATGTCCGATGGTCACCAACACCATGTAACACACTTTCAGGCTCATGAGGCTGAGTTATATCGCAATCAAGCATCAAAGCGCGCAGAAACGGAACGCATAGAGTATCTCAAAGTCCAAGAGGCTGTGGCCGCCGCAAATGTAAGAATTTGTGACACCTTTCGGTCTCAGATTTCGAGTCTTACACTCTCTGATAGGCATCCTATGTTTCAAGGGCTTCCTCAATGTTGACCCTCCTTCGTTTGCGCTCCATGCTTGCAACTGGAGATGTCCCCCCTGTGGTGCTTGACTTTGACGACACTGAGGGGTCAGCTATCTTCACAGCATGTGACGCCCTTCTCGGAGAAGACAATGACTCCAAAAAAACTGTTCTCTTCGGTCTCTTGTCCGGCGAGGGCCATCTTAATGGTATACCGTGTAAGCCATGTGAATGTCAAGGTCACGGGACCAGCTGATCTTGCTCCAGTTACCCGATTGTTAAGCATTGTACAGTCTTTCCTCAATCCACCGCGCGAGCCCTCCCCTCTGCCAGCAGAACCAGAGCCTACGATTGAAACTGAGGTTGCTGCCGTGGATGAGCCGGTAGCGGGTATTCCTGGTACATTGAACGTCTCCAGTAGCTTCCATTTCATGCAGGCGAGCGAGTTGGAGACACCAGCATTCGA
Organism: Phylloboletellus chloephorus; assembly: GCA_038091355.1. Taxonomy (NCBI): domain Eukaryota; kingdom Fungi; phylum Basidiomycota; class Agaricomycetes; order Boletales; family Boletaceae; genus Phylloboletellus; species Phylloboletellus chloephorus. Next base: position 10,596 of record JBBPOI010000165.1, on the reverse strand, counting down.
AAACAACCCTGAATGGGTAGAAAAGCCTGATGTTAACTCGGACGGTGTTTCTGATGAACAACCCCAAGGAGTTGAAGGCGTTTCCATCGAGCCTGTAGAAGTCAGCGTTTCGTTCTTGTGACCGACACACGTGATTGACTGGCTATACGCAGACGATCTCAACGCAACCGATTGACTGGGCAGAGGCAGACGAAGAGAGTGGGCTCCCTTCAATCGCAAACCTTCAAGCGAGCTTTGCACCTTCGGGGTCTGCGACGCCCGTCGCTCAGACCATTGAGGTGAATCTACCCTCGTCAGCTCCGCTCTTGAATGGGGATGTACCCTCCTCTGCACCCCATGCGGAAGAGGATGGGTTTACGCCGACACCCCGCGGAGGTCGTGGACGGAGTAGAGGCCGCCGCGGTGAGCGCGGCAGTATGCGCGGAGGCTTCCGCGGTGACAGGGGTGGTTTCCATAGAGGAGGGGAGCGGGGTGGCTTCCGAGGTGGCAACCGGGGAGGTGACCTTGAATTACTGCGGCCTGTTCTCCTAATAACCATATTTCAGCTCATCGCAGCAATCGCGCGGATGGTGTATTGCATGACGGCGACGGTGAAAATCGCGGCAGGGGACGAGGTCGTGGCCGCGGGCGAGGTGGAGAACGGGGAGGTACGTAATGTATACTGGAATACACATGCATGATTCCGGAAACGATATACAGGCTTGAATCAACAAGAGTCTCGCGGTGGTGCTCCTCCTTCCTAACTGTCGCCTTGGTTTTGCAAGATGGTCGAGTTCCAGATATGATGGAAACAGGGTCTCAATGTGTTATGCTGCGATTGCCCTCTGTTTAACTGTCCTTGAGCTGGTGTCAGTGTACGTGGAGGGATAACGACCCTATCGGTAGCGATACCGCAGCGAGTTCAGCAACTTGCGGGGTAGGTATGCCCACTCCAGGCTCCGTGTACGATTGCAAGCATTCCTCACTCTAATTGGACTACTGTTTTGCGCTGAAAAACTCCAGTTTCTCCGTTACAAATTTGGTTGTGTGTGGCTGTCTGCAACTGTACGCTCGTTGAGAAGGTACCACCGATAGTGAACACTAGCGATGGGTTTTCTGGATGAGAGTGTCCGTGAGCGCTATGTACGATTCTTGTGTGGGCAAGCAGCGTCGGGTCCAATCTGCGTGGTCTTCGTGTACACCGCATGCATGTTCAGCGCGGGCTACAAATTCCCCAGAACGAGCGCACTTTCAGCATCAGACATGTTCTTCTCGGTGCCGCCATCAAATGCTGCCAATGCGTCTCCACATGCCAATCTGCGCACACTTCGTGGTACACAACCCGGTCTACTCGATCCATCACAAGCCTTTCGTCTCCTACGTTTCCCTGACTCACTTCTATTCTTTGCCTCCTTTGATCCCAAGACCGCGTTCGTAGAGGACCCCAGCACCCAAAAACTCAACATTTCGCGGAACCTCACCCCCCCCAAACGGGTCGTCGTCGAGACGACACCAAAAGGCGCGAAGTTCTGGCGTTTCGTGCCACGCGCGCATCTCGAAGATGGCGCACAAGACGAAGGCATCTGGCCACGCGTCGTCGACATATGTGGGTGAGCAGGGTTAAACTTTGGACGACCCAATAAATGTGGCATTCACTGTTGATATTTTCCAGTGAAAAGGTCCAGTGCTACCAGGAGCAATGGGAGATATACAAACTTGACCCTATATATCAGTGCGTCGTGTACCCTTGGCCCAAATACCCTACCATCACTAGGGTCGAACTGCCAAACCAAGGCTTCGAAACCGCAGATCCTTGCTCAAGCAAACGGTCGCGGCAACCATCTCCAGAGACGAGTGAGCCCATTACACAGAAGAGAGCTTGCTCTCATCACGCCGATGAAGCGGACGAAATTGGTTTCGATTCAGACCAGGATGGGGGCGAAGAAATGATCATAGATGATTCTTCTCCGCAGAAATCCAGGTCTGATCGAAAATCCGATCGGGAAAGCCGAGAGAAAATCAGGAAGGCGCGGCTTGAAAGGTGGCAGAAGAATAGAATGGCCCATGATAAAAAAGCTCAAGGGGCCACTATTCCTGCAGATGGCAGTTTCCGTATGCGAGTTGATAACGAAGACACCTTCCCCTCCGAAAACCCCACTTTGCCGACAGAACAAAGCGTTAAACGGGAAGGTCGGGTCGTTCTTCTGGGCTTGGGTTGAACCCTCTCACATGGCTACCAGGCAGCTTATCCCCTGAATCTGATAGCGAGGACAATCTGACTGGAATCTTCCGCGATCGATTTCCTCGTGGACACAAACGAGCCCGAACCTTGTCTCCGGATGCTGCTCGCGCAGCCGTGAACCACTGTCATGCCCGACACGAGAAGCGGCGGACAGAGAGGCTACGGCAGTATAATGACCTCAATCGACAATACCGACAAAAGAAGGTCGTTGAAGCGCTGCGTTCTGCTTTCGTGCCTCAGGGTCAGTCTCTATTGCTGGATACTCTGAGTATACTGACGCGATTCTAGAATCAGTCTCTGAAGTTGATGATGAAGCAGAAACCAGCACCACGGAAGCATACCTTGAAGCACAGGACGGTCCGGGGGAAATGCCGTTGGATCCTGGGTCACGCGAGGCTGTGATCGCCGAATCCATTCGCAAGCTTCGCGAACTTGAGCAGGACCGACCGATATGGGAAGCACATCGCAAGCAACGGGAAGCTCGTGAACGCGCTGAAGAACAGGAGCGACTCGCCAAGGTTGAGCAGCGAAGACAAGAAGAGGAGCAGCGACAGAGGCAACAGCGTGAAATCGCCGAACGGGAGAGACGGCAGCAAGCCGAGAGGTGTGCACGAGAAGAAGAACGGCGACAACGTGAAAGCGGCCAACGACGACAGTGGCAACGATGGGAGTCTGGTCCGTGGACGACTCATAGGGCCCTGGAACGTTTCCGGATGCTGTCTGATGAGTTCGACACGGCCAAGTTTACACCAGAACAGCCGATTAGCTTTCGCGATATCCCGTGGCCAGTGCTACATCCACCCTCCCGCCTAACGGTTGAAGACGTTGATTGGTTGGCGGTAGAGACGTTCTTTGCGACCGTCAAATCTCACATGAGGCTACAGGATTACAGAGATTTCGTCGAGAAGAGTCATCGGAGGTTCCATCCTGATAGGTGGCGAGCTCGCAAAGTCTGGACGGCGGTTACGGATGAGGTGGAGCGTGGATACATGGAAGTCGCTGCCAATACAGTAGCGCAGGCTATCACACCAATTTGGAGAGCAGCCAAAGAGAAATGAAGATTGGACGGTGCCCATCTAGACGCCAGATACTGTACGCTAAAACACTGGGTTAATCTGACGCTTGGGAAAATGGTTGGATCTGAATAAATGTGAACCTGTCCCCGAGGTCAGCCTGTGGACGGAATTCGGACATTGTGGCTAGCTCCCATCTGCCAAATTTGGGTGGATGAGGTAAGCATGCATAGCACACCATCGCACCTCTGCCTCATTGCATATCGTCCAGTCAAGATGGTGCGACATCCCCCTGCTATTGAATATTGAGTCCCGGCACCCGTACACGGGGCGACAGGACATCGGACGACCCTTCCACAAGCTGCGTCTTTCTCGTCGATCGTGGGTCCAATGGCTCAGGCGTATCGAACACCATCGACGTGCTTTTATTTGTATTTGGATATCGTGCATCAAAAATGCACCAGGGTAAGCTTTCAGGGCTGATCCATAACTCTGCTCAGCACGCCGAACTCGATGGGTGCAGTGTCGAGTTCACTTCCGAGCAATGATCGACTGACTCGGTACGCCAATTCCTTTCAGCTGCAATTTGTGTCTGTTCACGCGCTCCGAAGCCCGGTCCTGACGCACACCAAGTAGTATCCAGTTCACAACTCATCGTGGCGCGGATAACATACAAGAACAACAACACGAGCAAGTATACAAATGCATGTGCAAGCAACTTCATGCAGGTACAGACGCTCCTCGAAGGTCGGGGGATCGATCTCGACACAAACTGTTCCTCATCTTCTAGGTAATCTCACACCTGATTCATTCTTCGTTCTCTCGCGTTCGCGTTCGCTAGCTGACCCCTGTACCTTTTCTACCAGGGCGAAGTTGAGTGTCGATCGCGCAGATGAAATCCAAGGCGATCCAGCCCTGGGACCGTCCAGCACCGCATCTGTGACTGCCACCCAGTAGCAGTAGGTTCCCCCCTACTCCTCGTTGAACACTTGCCCTGACTTCCACAAACTCAAGTTCCCACACGCGCGCTGTGCTCTCGTTGCCGCCTCGTTCAAGCACCGGGAGCCATTCCGCTCGAATCTATGACTACGATACTGAAGACGACCTTATACACAACCCTACTAGCTAGCATGGGACTGTACTAGCTGTTTCACAGTTTGTCTTAGCGCGCCATCCTCTCCCCCCCCCCTTTTTTTTTTTTTTTGTTTCGTCCTCATTCGCAGTGCAGCTTAGTCGTCGTCATCGTTGTCGCCCTTCTCGCACCTCAATTTGACTCGACAAACGAACAAACGTTGTCCGCTGGACCAGGCACCATTGATGAGAGAGTGTGTGGTTGCGAACTGAACAGCGACGACGAGCTCGTCTCGCCCGCTCTCCTAACCCTGCTTGTTCCGTGCCGACCTGTCCGTCCCCAAGGCGGAAACCGAACTCACGTGATGCGTGTGAACGTTCCAGAAATGGAAGGAGTGGAATCCCACGTCACGTGGTATCGCGGGCGCGGCACAGCGGGGCGGCACAGCATGTAAGTTTCCCGAGATAAGGTGGTCAGTGCAAGTGCCCATTACTATTTATGGTATATGTTTTTCACGCTCCGAATCGGCAATGGTCGGCTTGCATTTGACAGTAAACGGCCAGCATTTGGTGCTGCATGTCTCCGAGAAACATAATATCCTAGCCTCTACCAAATGCTGAACTGCCTACAGCTGATCAGCACTCATACAGTGTGTTGTGTTTGTGTTTATTCGTGGTTGTAGAAAGCATGCAGCTCACCGCTTTCATTCAAGGAATGGATATCGCGTGCTAATTAATGTAACCCACTCTTGTAGTGTACCAAGTACCTTCTGGCGTCGTCATCGCACGCGCGTACTTGAGCAACAGCTTGTCCCGCTCTTTTGAGTTCACGGCGATATCAGAGAGGAAAGGCTCAATCTCATCGCTCTGCCATCGTTGACGTCTGAGGAACAGCTCAGCAATTCGTGCAGCAGGGTCTGTTGGGAGGGAGAAAGACGGAAAGTAATTCAGAGTAGCCCCTGAGACGTCGTTAGGGTTTCGAAGGTAGTTTCCCTGTCATTGCATCAGCACGAGTCCTCTCAAAGAATGCAAGAGGGAACATACCGATAGCAGTCGTAGCGCGACGCCCGACTCGAATGCGTCGCCGACCGCGTTCTTCCATTTAGTCATGAATTCAGTCTCAAGTATGGGCTCGTGCTTCCGCGACGTCAGCTGGAGGGAAGGCAGGAGCGATGAAGAGAAGGACACCTTATAGTGTGTGATAATTCCCAGACCGATTTCTGCGACTACGGCGTTGACATCCATCTTCCACGTACCCTCCTCTACCTGGCCGAACCAGGATATGACTTGATTGGACACTCCCCGTGGGATTTCGTGCTCGTCCGCCAAAGCAGCAACCAAGTCTTCCACCGGTGCAGCCTCGTGTGAAAGGCTCAGCGATATGAGGTAGTTCAGAAGGAGCTCAAGAATCGTGTTCAGGTGAGCCGAGGCGATCGGCCGAAGGTACTCTGCGTGTTCAAGGACATTGAGATGATGCCACGACGAAAGATGGCATAAGGCACAGACCGTCTAGGACAAGGATACGCCGTTCCTTGAGACCACGTCTGAACTCACAGTCGCTGGCTTGTATCTCACCCCGCGCTTGCTCGCAGCTGTATCTCGGAAGCGTGTCCTGGGGTGAGGGTGGCGTCAGTGGATGCAAGGCAATTCTCGACGTGACTGACGCGTCGATCTTCATCGCCCTCGTCGTATTCCATCCCTCGAAGGAGTACAGGCAGTTTGTGCAGCTTCGGAACGGACGGTACCAACTCCAACACCTCGTGAAGCTGATCGCGAACATGAACCGTCCGGTCCGGATCAGTCCTGGAGGGCGTCAAGACTAGCACCGTGTTGGAGAGTACCACCGAGCGTAGAGTGTATGTTTTATCTGCTGTGCACACCACGGCATCCTCTGTTGGATGTCCTTTGATGGATAGTCTGTTCTTCATCAAAAACATAAGCATCATCGAGTCTGCATCACCTACATCGGCTGGGACGTCTTGTTCTCTACCGCTGAATCGATGAGCTTACACAGATCAGGGGGAAGCTCTATGAGGCGGAACGAGCCTGTGTCTTGTGCAGTTGACGGAGAGAACCTGAGCTCGAGTTCGCTCATTGTAAGGTGTCAGTAACCTTGATGGGCCCAATCCCAAGTCGCAGCCTGTCTGATCCCCCAAAGCTGCAAATTACTCAACGGATGGTTCATTGATACAAGACCGTGAAATATATCACAAACGTCCACAAATCAGGACAAGATGTCCTCTACAGGATTGAACTTGACTCTGACCTCTGAAACGTCCCTCCTCGCATTCCTGAGCAGCTGTGTAATCGTCCCCTCCAGCTTTGAAGTGGACAGGACGGTCATCATGCGAGGCACGTCGACGGTAACGTCGACGCTTATCAACGATCCTGCCCGCTTCGCTCTCAGTTCCCCGACAGCGAGTATGCGAGAGTGTTGGGTTAAAGAGCCCTCCGAGTCAGCGCTGACATCCCCATTCGTGGGGCCACGATGGACCAAAGGCTCAAGCGCATGCAGGAGTTTATCTCGTGAACTCTTCGAGATTCCAGCGTCGGTAAGTTCAGCAAATGCCCCTTCGAGCAGCGCTAGACCCTGCCGAAGGATGACAAACGACACTAGCAGGCCTTACATCGAATATTCATGAGTTAAAAGTTGCTTTAATCGTAGATTGCAACGTACCTCCTAGAGGGTCGAGCGGCAGGGCTGGGAATATAGACGACCCCAGAATTGCAAACAGCGCAACGAAGCTCGAGTAGGCATCACTCCGGTGGTGCACAGCATTCGCATACAGGACAGGACTGTGTTCTTCATCTGCAACCTTTTTCGTGATGCGATACAACCATTCCTTTGTGAATACGCTGATGGCTGCAAACCATGCAGCGTTGGGATCAAGTTCACCTACATGTGAGTGCGCATGCCCGACGGACGGGATGTGGTGGCCGACAGAGGCAGCGTGTTGCAAAATGTCGTGGAGTTGACCTGGAGGGAGGGTCGAGACGGTCCCCGAGATAGCATCCATCAAAAGGTGGTAGGAATGAAAACCTATGCCAAGTGCACCGCCGACCAGAAGAATTGAGACTGTTGTAGTTCCGAGAGTTTCGAACTTGGCGAAGCCAAATGGGTATCTTGCGGATGGTGGCTTTCTAGACAGCCTCCAGCAGAACAAGGTGACGAAGTCACCCAGAAGGTCTTGAGGAACGGCGATGAGTACACGCATTGTGAAACAGAGAATAGCACTCGCCACTCAATGAGTGTCCGGCATCTGCAAGCAGAGATGCGGAATGCATATACCAGCCTGCAATCCCCTTTGCTCCGGTCAATCCCACATTGACAAGAAGCCCAAGCAGGGTTATTCGGCTGCCGCGGTCGCCTGGGTCACGCGAGTTAGCTAGAGGACTGCACCCAGCGAAGAACGCACCTTTCCCTTCTAATACATGTACTATCTGCTCCGCGCCGTGAGTATGGTCATGATCATCCTGCGAATGTGAGTGCGAGTGGGAATGACTGCTGGGGTGATTATGGCTGTGGTCGCGGCCAGAGCTCTGTGCGCTCTCGAGGCCCTCATTTTTGGACGAGCTTGTCGAGTTGGACCGCCGCTGCGACATTGCTGGGAGGCGGCCTGCTGATGCGAGTGTTGGCGAGCTAGCGAGGGGTCGGCACGACGTGTTTGCGAGACAAGTGTACAGACGGGGGCGGCGGGGGGCCTCCTTGCTGGCTTCGAGACAAGAGGACGAATGGTGAGCACGACTTTGCGCTGCCTTGAGCCGAGCGTGGACAGGGCTGGGAATCAGCGAGGGACACCACCGACGCCGTCCTAGTGCCCACTGGATGGATTCTAGTGCCCACTTCATGGATTCGAATCCGTGGGCGGATATCCAGGATACGTTTCGCGGCCAACACTCAGTCTTAGGTTTCATCCGGCCATCCTCACGCAGCCTCGTCGATCCTCTCATGGCACGGGGACGCAACATGATGCCACCGAGTCGCAGTAAAATAGTATACACGAGAGCACATACCCCTCCCGCTAGTCGTGGATGCTTCCACTCTCCGTCGACACTCTGGATGTCTCATGCCAAGGCCAACCTCGCATTGGCCGTTGGGACATTCGTGCGATGCAGGCCGCGCACAAGTCTGGTTGATACAGCCGTCAGCCACGGTCGCTTGAGCCTACTCGTCGATCATCGTGCCCAGTCGCTTGACATCCCCTCGACTGAACCGGTGGTGGTTCCCTCAAATAGAACGCGTGCCGACTCATCTTCAGTACTCGATCGAGAAGACAGCGTCAAACACCAGTGTCTCACTTCCAAATCGCTAGGTGGTACCTTGCACTCCGGGAGAGGCCCGCTAGAGCAGCGTAACAGAAGGCTTTCATGGGGCATGGCAGTGGGGGATTGTAGAGACCCTCTGCGACACAACATGAGTCTGCAACGCGGAACGGCGTGTAGGAAATCGACAGCGGCATACCAACAGCATTATTCGAAGCTCGAGAGCCTGTGTGTACCTCATGTCGAGCACGAGATGAAAGACAGAGCCTCGAGGCTTACCATAGTTCCTCCGGGGTGGCCAATGTAATCTCAGCATCCAGAAGGGTGCCAGCAGGGGGAATCATGGGGTCGGCAACCCCTGTATTCGGCTGCACTAAGGGTAGTCGGATGACTATATGATTGACGAGTCCTGCTGATGGATACGATAAATGAGAGCCCGTGCTGCATCGATGGGTGACCCACTCCCGATGGAGATGACTCCCGCAGCTTTAAACGGGGATAACTGCGACGTCGGAAGACCGGTCCTGCTGGGCACGGAATATAACTGATGGTGTTTGCCTCGATGAGGTGATCAGCCCGACCGATCCCACCAGAGGTGCATAACGAGCGGTCTGATTCGGATCGCTACGTGGCACGGCAAATCACCATGTCGACGCGGTTAGCTTTGTGCGAGGGCCCATCCGAGGAAATAGATGGAATAAGCGACTCCGGTGTTGCTTTGAGTGGCGACGAGGAGCGTGTCTGGAGAGCTGCGCTGGCAAGGACACCCTTGAAAGGAACTGCAGTCGGCCTCTGAGCGGCACGGCCTGGTGACGATGTGGGGCCCCCATCGCGTCGCAGGCTCGGGGAACGACACAGATCTGCCAAAAGGATCAGCGAAAGGCCGACGGAGGGAAGCACGGTGATCCTCGTCGGGACAACAACTTCGGGGGAGAGTAGCAAGCATGGACTGGAGCCTGCGTGCTGGAGACCTGCAGCGCACTGCAAAAAAAGTGGAGGTGGCCATGGCAGTTTGGCACCGCGCGACTTGTCCGTCCCAATTCGACGACGACACCGACGATGAAGCGCAGCACCTGCATTCGCAGACACCTCTTCAAGACATCGACCACGGTCAGGTCGTCGTGCGCGCCAGGACCGACGCCGGAACGTGCCAACAAAGATGTCGATTTCGATTTCGATTCGGCCCCCTCGTTTCGACTGACGAGCCCCCCCAATCCGAAATGGGAGCCTTGGCAAGGCATTTCGCGCGACACGAAGCTCAACGACGCCTGGGCACGCGACCTGCAAGGTGTGAAGACGTGGAACCCGGTGCTGCTGCCCGCAAGGTGAGTGTGAGCCATGCAGTCGTGGACCTGGCGTCGGTGCATGGAAACTGGACTGGCATTTTTTGGTGCATGTGGAATTGATTCTAGATATAAACAGGCGTGTACACTCGTTGTTGACGAGCGCGATCATACCGCGACCGACCGCGCTGCTGTCCACCGTCTCCACGGAGGGCCGACCTAACCTGACGCTGTTCAAGTAAGCATGGTCGCCGTGTACCGTAGGACAAGTGCTAAGGCTGGGCGTGGGGGGAACAGCTACTTCTCGCTGGTGGGCCATACTCCTTCACTCCGGACCAACTCAAGTTACGTAGTGATGGATGCAAGGTTGCACACAACCCGCCGCTTCTGAGCGTTTCATTCTCGGTGAGGTCGCAGAAGTCGGCGGTGTCGCGGGCGAACATGATGGCAACGAAGGAATTCACGGTCAGCCTGGTCAGCGAGGCGTTCGTGGAGGCAGCGAACGTGACATCGGTGGACGCACCAGACCATGCGAACATGTGGGCGCTGAGCGGGCTGACGATGGCACGGAGCGTGAGTGGGACTGATTCGGTATAGATGAACGGGGTTGCTCACTTGGAGGGACGGTGGTAGTGTGAAGTGAGGCCCGCATGGGTGAAGGAGAGTGGGGTGGGGTTCGAATGCAAGGTAGGAGAGAGCGATGTGCGGTGGGAGGCGTGGCTGACGGGTGCGATCAGCTGTATCA
>JBBPOI010000164.1:0-23930 GCA_038091355.1 Phylloboletellus chloephorus | reverse complement strand
CGTCAGGTTGGGGGAGCGTGCTAGTGGCCGCCTGGGTTAGTGGGTGGCTGAGCGAGGTCGTTGTGGCTGAGTGAGTTGTGTGCGGGTCTGCGCGCTATCTCGCGGTTGGCGTGTGGGTCGTCCGTAGCTGTGCTAGGTCTTGAATGGTGGTGTCAGGTCATAAGTGAGCGCAGTGGGGTTGGCTGTGATCGTAGGGGCTTGTTGAGTGGGTGCGGCCATCGGTGTATAGCTTCGGACAGTGGTTTTAGAGTAATTAGTTCGTAGATTCATTAATAGATATTATGGTAAGGCGACTTAGCAGGTGCTGTGCGTCTCTTTTTTTTTTTTTTTTTTTTTTACGTTTTCTTTACGGTCGCATGATCGTTAGATCGTTCTGCAGGGGTTTGTTGATTAACGGTCTGCGTGTATGGTTAGGTTAGTCTGTAAGGTTAGCTTTTCAATCAGGGGATTGGATGTTTGTATGCGGGTGTTCTGATGGTTGAGCGGGGTCATTATGGTATTCCGGTCGGACTCTCTTACTCAGGTTGGTTATCGGTGTGTAGATCGCTGGTTGAGAGGTGAAGATGTGAGGTTGTGGCGTTCCTCCCATGGTGGCGTGTAGACAGGACACATGACCGGACAGGTTTTTCACGAGTGGGGAGGTTTATCACTTTTTATTAGTTCCGTGAGTACAGATTGATAAATTGGAGTCTCGTAGCGTTAGGTGTTATCGGTTACCAAACAAGTTGGGCGACTCAGGTAGGAGTGTTTGTTGTTTCATCTTTTGTTGTCGTCTGTGCTAGGTCCCTTGGTAGATGTGATCGTGACGATGGTGGAATTTGTAGCGTGGCAATTGTAGGGGATTTGTCGAATGGGTTATTTATCGTGATAGCTTGTTTGCCTATGCGTTGTCAGCGCATGAGCGGGGCGTTGTCTGACCGTATTGTTACAATTGTGGGGGGCTTGTCAGTCGGGTGTGGTCGTTAGTGTGTAGGTGCGGGCGTCCTTTTAGTATCATCAGCGAGTTGTGGTCGTGGGGGGCTGGTTAGGTGGTTGCGGTTGTTTGTGTGTAAAAGCGGGCAATGTTTCCATTATCGTTGGGTGCTGCATCAGATCAGGGGGGTGCGCTGGGTGGCTGCGCAAGGTCGTTGTGGCCTAGTGAGGTTGTGCGTGGGTTGGGTGTGTGGGGGTGTCGGTCAGGATAGTTCCTCGGGTTGGGTTTTAATCAGTTCTATTCAGCTTAGTGAGTTTAGACTTATCAGAGTGTGTGTAGGGGGGAGTCCTCTTAGTATCAGGTGTCGGTGGTTGTTGGTTGAGCTAGGTGGGTGTATTTGTTTCATATTTCCCTGTTTTTCGTGCGGGAGGTTATTTGTGGAGGTGTGAAGAGGGTTTGGGTGTTCTCTAGTAATGGTCTGGGGGGCGAGGTTGTCCTTGCGCTGAGATCGCGCATCCTTGCCCGCCTTTTGGGCGTGGGAATAACTGACCATGGTGATGGTACAAGTTCAAGGAGCCCCCCCCTCTCTGCATTTCCGAGGTGAGCTGAAATTTTGGAAGATTCTGTCTGGACCTCTTTGTTCGTACACTTTGCTGCGCCGAACAACATATGAGTCGCATCTTGTTCTTTCCCATCCCAATGATGCCTCCAAAGTGGCGGGCCGACCTGAGGTAGTAATGGCATGTTGCTGCGAAAAAACGCTGAGATCAAGGCTGCCAGCGGAAGATCTCCGACGCACTTATGCACATGCGACCATATACTACTCGCTCAACCCTGCAGACGGTCGGGGGGTACGCAAATCAAAGGCAAAGAGTCGCTGTAAGTAAAGTCCATCATAGCGTTGGCTCGCAAGCGAAGCATCGCTATGATCCCCGGGCTTGCCAATGCGCGAGGGCTGCGTTTCATCGTGGCATGTACTCAGACAGGATCAACAAGTCATGATCGCTCGAGCTCGCCGAGCGGATCTTTTCTAGCGTCGCTTACAGTCTCTTTGGCCATTCAGAACTTCAGAAGTAACGAGTGCGTTATTTCGACGTTTTTTGCCGACGCGTCACAAGTGAGTAATAGCCCCACTCCTGCCGAGTAAGTCTTGAGGATATCTCATCCAGCGGCGCAAGAACACGACGTGCGTGAGTTCGCCCGGGACTCATCGGCCTCGGGGTGATGCTTGCACCGCCCATCAATAGACCCAGAAATGTCTATTGAGCGTTCGCAGATACGGGACAAATGCGACCCGTTGTGGGAATCTGCAATCATGACAGGGCCATCCACCATTCAAATGCGACAGTCTTGCTTCGGATCAGAGCTTCGGGACGTATGGCGTCACTGACTCAACCGGGCGACTAACTTTCCGACGGGGAGACGCTTTCGATATGATGCCAGTTGGGAGAAGCAGATCGCTACAATGGTATTAGACCTACCAGTCACGAGAAGAACAATGCTCCTTCTCAGTGCCCACACAGGAACAAGCTATCGAGCTACATGGCAGTTTTGCATGGCGTGGTCCTTTGCACTCGCGCTGAAGTGCTGGTATGGAGCTCTGGAGCGCTTTGATTGGTCGAGGAGCAGGTAAGCGAGCTTGAGAATGTCAGTTACAACACAACACGGGTCACAAGAGAGTAGTCTAGGACCCTGCATCTGCAAAGTCAGCCTGTTACGTTGTCTCTTGCGACTCTTGCGAAACTCAAGCAAGCTCTCTGATTGGTGGAAGTTGAACCAAAAGGCAATTCCCTGAACTAACCGAAACGAAACAGAGCAGAACCCGTTCCAATGCGCTTGTCAGAGTGCCCAAGTAGTTCTTGAAAGCTTCGAACTTTGGCCCGCCACTCGATTCCAGTCTCCATCGTTGGGGCCAATGGCGAGGCCTGATCCGTTGATGGTCCGTGAACTTCACGTACTACTTGACGCACTCATGCCATATTTCTCAGGGAGGGACTCAGGGATCGTTCTTTGCTATATAACAGGCAAGCCATAGGGCCAGTCGACCATGTATACCTCCACCTTCATTTTTCGACTTCTCACTGCGACGGTGGGCGCAACTGCCTACGTTCGTTCGGCTGCATCCTTTCAACCCAGTTCTGACTATAATGTGTACAAGACGACCAACCTCTACAACTGCACGGGCCGCTTCTCTGCTTCCAATGTCACCGCAACCAACGCGGTCGACACCCTCCCTCAGATCGAGCCTTCCGCAGGGCTTGGGTGGGAGCAATGGACGCTGTTCGTGCATGGGACGTTTCCAATCATCATGAGGTGGAATCAGGGCGACCCTAGTTCGCCCGTACCTTCTCCCGCCCAATTTGACCTGCTGATCCTGGACGTCAACGGCACGACCGTCCAGGGCACGGTCGTGGGCGAGCTTTCGTATACGAACGACGAGAACTTCAAGAGAATCGCCATCGGAGAGAACTCGGTCACGTGGGACTCGAGCTCGCAATGGTATAATGCGTCTGTCAAGGTAGATGGCTACGAGATGGAATTGGACTCGTTCTCGTGAGTGTGAGCCCTATGTGGGATCGGGGTACGTCCTGAACGCTGCCACTAATAGGGCGACGCTGGATGCGTTCCATCCCAACGTCGCATTTTATAACGGCATGCTCGATCAATCCGGGGGCTGGTTCGGTTCGGTCCCTTTGATTCGTGGTCACGCGTAAGCAGTCGTCTCGGAAAAGAACCAGCCACGATGATCCCTAACACACGTCGTCAAGCGGCGGAACTCTAGACACTCCCAAGAAGCAGACCCTCGCTCTCGATGGTCTCTCCGTCATGAGGCACATGTTCTCTGAACGCCCCCTTCCGGACTACCTCCACAACTACACCGCGGGGACGGCGTGGAGCTACAGCGCGTCCGTCTACGACACGCACGTCTTCTACCAAGCAGAGACCGTCGACGGCACAGGTATGTTCGCGCCCTCTACGTCTGCGAGCTTTGGGGATTGATGTGTCGTGCGCGCGCTTTATCGCCTTTTTTTTTTTTTTTTTTTTTTTTTTCCTTTCGTCAACAGTGCACGAAGCGGCTTATCTCGGGCGCGCCATCCCGACGCCCGGCCTGTCCGGCGTCTTCTCGTCCGCATGGGCGATGTACGCCATCACGGACGATCCAGCGCTGTACGGCTTGACGATCGACCCCGCGACGTATCAGATCCAGGCGACGCTGCCCGGATGCGCAGACACCGACGACGACGACGTCCCGTACGTCTTCGACATGCGCCCCGCGACGCTGCTCGGGGAGTTTGCGGACGTCGGCGGTGGGCGGACGTCGTACTACAACATCAACGGGACGGCCTCTGCGCCTTACGACGGTAGTACGGTAGACGGTTCACTGGCCGGGGTCCTCGAGGTGTATCTGGCACCGACGTCTTGCTCGTGATATATCATATCAACCACTAGAACAATACACATATTCATACTAGCTACACATAATACACTTGTGGCCGCAAATTGCGACGGATGCACACAGCACACGCGGTGGTCGTGGGCCGAAAACATAATGGTCCATGGTCCCATCGCAACGCCTTACCGCCTGCCCAGCCCACTCAGCTCCCAAGCCATCTTCCGCCGCACGAACGGAACGCTTCCCAGCGCCCACAAAACCCAATTCCGAACCTTGGCAGCGCTGACGGGCAACCACCACCACGCCGTCTCCCGGTCCTTCAACCCCGCGATCGACAAGATGTTTTTCGTGAACCCGATCACCTCGAGCGCACGCGCCCGCCGGACGGTCGCGAACTCGCAAAGGATCGCGTCCGCCTCGGAGAGCGGCTTGGTGTCGGCAGCGCGCATGTGCTTCGTCAGGGCCTCGCCCAAAAAGACCGCGTCGCGCAGGCCGAGGTTCATTCCCTGGCCACCGGCGGGGGAATGGATGTGAGCCGCGTCGCCGACGAGGACGATGGCTCCTCCCTCGGGCACCTCTGGTTGCACGGACCCTCCGGGACGACCGAGGCGGGTGAAGACGGTGTCGGCGATGGCGGCGTGGTTGCGGAAACGAGTGGCCCAGACGACGTCCTGGATCCGTATCGGTTTCGAATTGGGATTCACTGAAGGGTCGGACGAGAGAGAATATGGACCGAATCGGTCGACGAGGGCTTGGAGATACTCTTTTGGAGGCGAGGTTGGGATTTCGCCGTCTTCCAAAGGGACGCCAGAGCCGATGCGGTACAGCTGGCCTGACGGGGAGGGCTGACCGTCCGCCGCGAGATAGTCGTTGAAGGTGGAAGGCAAGGGAACACATAGGAAGAAGCTATCGGAGGACATCGTGCCGGAGAAAGGGATCTCCTCCGGTGCAGCGTCGAAGGTGACGTCCGCGAGGACCATCTGAGCGAGGTTGGTCACCTCTTCTCCCCTCGCCCTCATCGGATCGGCGAAGCCAATACCGGCGGCCGTGCGAACCTGTGAGCAGTGAGCAACGCGAGCTCGAACAAACAACTCCTCCTCGCCACGAACGAAAACAAAAAAAAAGAAGACTTGCCACCGAGCGTGCGCCGTCTGCACCGACCACATATCTCGCGGTGACGGTTTCGCCGCCTTCGAACGTGACGTCCGTGAGCTGCGCGTTCTCGGCGTTGCGCTTCAGTCCGACCGCCTGCGCGGGACGACGGACGGTCACGCCGAGGCTAGCGAGCTTCGTGCCCAGGGCGTGTTCGGTGAGGTTCTGGGGGACGACGAGGGCGTACGGGTGTCGCGTGTACGGTCTGAGGCTCGCGATGTCGGGACTGATGAGGCCTCCTGAGCGCGTGCCGATCTCGAGCCGCGTGGCTTTCGTGCCCTGTGAGACGACGTCGTCTCCACAGCCGATGGAGTCCAGGGCCTGGATACTGGTCAGACACGAGGGGGGTGAACGAGGGAGCGGCGTGCCTCGAGAGTGGCGGCATGGACGACGAGAGCTCGGGAGGTGTTCTCGCCTTGCAAGACGGCGTCTACGATGAGGAAATCGCGGAGGCCATGATGGAGGAGAGAGAGGGCGGCGGCGAGACCTGATGGACCTGCGCCTACGATGAGGACTGTGGTGGTGTTCATTAGCATTCCCCTGTCCATTAGCATGTCCATGCACAACACACATGTATCTAGTTCACTCGCACTTCACGCCCGACATCGCACCTCTCCCCCGCCCATCATCGCAATCGTCGCACCAAGACACCACCCCAACTCCGTCCCGCCCACCCGCTTCCCCAGCTCCACCTCCCGCGACTCCGAGAACTCGTACCCCAGCCCGAGCAGCGCGTGCATGAACGTCAAGTCCAGACACCACTCCGGCCGCCCTTCCAGCTCCTCCATCACGTCCCCGCGTCCCCCCCAGTGCTCCGTCCAGCTGCTCGCCCCCGCACACACCCGACGCGCCAGCGTCGAGATCGTCGACACCGTCATCCGCGGTGGCCTCCCGTCGCGCGGGGCGGGTATCAGCGGTATAATCCGGTCGTAGAAATACGACAGCAGAAGGATCTTTCCCGTCGGGAACGCGTCCAACAGCGACGGCTGGTAGACGCCGTTGAACGAGCACGGCTTCACCTCGCAGATGCTACCGTTCGCGCGATCAGATCAATCAACCCAAGCAGCAGTCAGCCGCACTCACGCGTCCTTTGCCATGACCAGCTCCAGCACCCGGTTGCACGCCTCGAAGCTCCCCACGTCCTCCCCAGCCATCAACACCTTGCTCTTCCCCTTCCCATCACCCATCGGAATGTCAACCTCCTTCGTCGTCCTCCGCGCCAGACAAGGGTTCGCCACCCGCGGCAGCCCATCACCAACGGCCCGCGACGCCCTCAACGAATCCATGAAATCGATCACCCGATGCACGCTCTCCCGCGCGCTCTTCAACCCATACCCCAAATACGAATGCTGATACAGCACCCTCTCCGCCCCCGCAAACTTGAGCTCATACTTGTGCTCCCCCGCCTGCAGCATCGAGTCCGCCATCTCGTCCCCCCTCTCCGGCTCGAACACGATCTGCGTCGACCCACCTCCCAGATCGAGCACCGCATACGTCGCCGCGTCCTTGGGCGAATCCGCACGAATGGCGTCCAGGAGATAGTTGACCGTGATCCACGCATACACGCCCTCGTCCTTGCCGTCCATGATGGCCACGCCGTCCTTGTCAGGCACCGGGAACGGATACTCGTCCCTCAAGCGCCTCTCCACCGCACGCAGAATCGCCTCGCTCTCCTGCACGCCGAGAAGCCGCAGCCCCGCGGTGGCTTTCACCGCCAACGGCGTGCACGCGCGCAGCCGCTCCGGCACGACGCGCAGCGCCGCCTCGAGGAGCACGTCCAGGCTCGCCGCAGCGCCCTGCGGAGTCCCATGTGCGGGGTCCGACAGCCCAGGCTGCGTCATCGCGAACACTTCGTATTCGTACGCCGGGGATGGCCCGCAGTTGTTGAACTTGTATATGTGGATGCGCGAGCCCGTCGAGCCGGCGTCGATCATGAGCGCGTATTGCACGAGGGGTTTTGCGTCGGGCGAGTGCGGGGCGGTGCAGTGGACGGTCTTGAGCGGGTCCGGGTCCGTCTCGGGGGACGTGGGAACGGGGTGCGGGGGGGTGGCGGAAGGTGGCGGCACCGCGTGGTCGTCGTCGTCGTCGCCGTGGTGGGATACGACGGGTATTGTTTGGAAGGGTATCTTTCCTTGCGGCGGATAGACGTCTTCTAATGCGGGCGTTGGGAGGTCTGAGAGGGAGACGAGGTGCGTCGCTGAACGGGATGGTGAGGGGTAAAAAGGGCGCACCAGCTGAGAGCGGGTGCCCGCGAGGACCGAAAAACCAGACGAGGGCCACGAGCACGCTACATGCAGCGGCTGTCTTTTTCCATGCGAGTTTCCTGCTCGCGCGGCCAGGACCGATGCCGCCTTCGAGACGCTCGTAGGTGCTGCTCCTGGGGGACGTGGCAAGCATGGAGGAGGGAGGAGAGATGGCGAGGGTGCTGCGACCACGGGGCTCACGGCGCAGGGGGACAGAGGTGGACAAGGCCGAGTGCTGTTCACGCCGAGTGTTGGCCACGACGAGAGAGAGAATCGGACCACATCGGAATCAACACATTTGGATAGAACAAAACATACAGGCCAGGGATGGATACGAATACACGAAGCATCCAAAGACAGACAGAGTAGAGAAATGCATAAATCGTCGGGTATATCAACACTGCGCGAGATGCCGCAATCACGAATCATCCCCAATCTCGGGGCACTCAATGTGGTGGCTGCGAAGCAATGCCTGGCACGTCATTGCCCGCTGCTTCCACATCTCCTTCTCCCGCTTGCAGTGTTCCAGAGCCTCCTCCAACTCCTGCTGGTACGCCAGCTTGCGCTTCCGACTCCGGCGAGCCGCAATCGTGTTTTGACGCCGCTTCAATTCAATCTGCTCCTGCTCAGACAACGTGGGTGTCAGTCCCTCCTCCTCAGCTTGGTCTTCTTCGTCACCCACGCCAGCCGTGCGAAGCCGCTTACGGAGAAACGTGGCAGGAAGCTCTTTCCGAGAAGTAGCCGAGGGGGTCACATACTTGCGCGACTGCGTAGGTGCGTCGATCGGGACAAGGGACTCGGGCTTGATATTCTTGCGAGTGCCCGTAGCAGTAGACTTCCGCTTCGTTGACGGAAGCCGAGCCATATTTCTCTCGAGCGGGCAAGAGCCGGGGGAGTCTAGCAGCAGTGTGTTGGGAGACTCTAGTCGGTACATGGCGTCAAAGTCTGGTTGATGGGGGATGATGGGAGGCTCATTCGGTGGCGGCTTTGACTGCTGGTATACAGCAGCGTCGAACTCCTCGAACAGGGATGGGAATTCGTCGAACGAGTCGTGGCCGCCAAAATCACCCATTAGAGGACTTGTCAATATGTCCGCATGCTTATCAGATCCGATAGCAGGGGTATTGAGCAAGTCATCGTCTAGAGGCGAATCAATGAGCGGCGAGGTCAAAAACTCGTTCAAATCGTTGGACATCTGAAGCTCCGGCGTTGCTGCGCGGAAAGGTGAGGGGGGTTCGATCGAACGGGGCCCAAAATGGAACGAACCATTCAGCACGTCCATAAGTGACTGGATAACCTCAGCATCCATCACTGCTGGCGCCGTGTCCTCGGCTGGGACATCATTGGCGCCATTCTCGCCGGTTTTTTGAGACAACATGGTCAGGTAGTTGGAGCAAAGATTCGCTAAATCGGATGAAGACGAGAAGGTGTCGGTCAGTGGTGACGAAGATGCTTCTCCAATGTGTTTTATTCTATGTGGAGTTGTGCGAGGGGCAACTGGCAAAAATTGGGGTATCCCATAATGGGAGGCAAGTTCCGAGATGTTGTTGAATACCTGGTTGGACGTCCGTGGACGTGCGGGGCGGCTGTTTATCGCAACATGGCGAGAAGACGAGCTTGAAAGTTGAGAACTTCCAAGGGCAATGGACGATGAGACCTGAAGACGGGGGTTTGGTGATAGACCGAGATGATACGAGGTCGGCGGTTCATTCAGAAGTTCTTGGTGGCGAAAAACATGTTGATCAGGAGTATAGGATGTATATTGATATGAAATTGCGGAGTTTGGAAGCGTGTTAAGGTGTGGGTCGTGGCCAAGCGACAATGCGGATGGCCTGGCGGGTCTGGAACCAATGGACGATGAAATTAGCGCCCCATTCACAGCACGATGGGGATAGTATGCATCCGTGTGCGGCATGCGTTCGGTGTGACTCGGTGAGCACTGAGACGGCCGTGACCCCGACGGTCGCTCCGATGATGTTCGCGAGTGCCCAATAGGGGACGGACGAGACAAATCGGGCGAGCTCGGGATCGAGGCATTGTCGTGAGAAGATGTCGACATGGCAGCGCAGCGCAGAATGCTGATTTCGGTCGATCGACAGAAATCAACGCAGGAGGGAGTTTTGCGCAACGTAGCCGAGTAGACAGAGCTCACACGTACAACACGATGAAACAGATGCAGGTCGAACTGAAGGACTCACGGATGGGGAGAGCACTGGTGACTCGAGGAGACGCCTCAGGAGCAGAGCTTTGGCTGCTCCAAGTGTCAGTGGATGGAGGGAGGGAGAGAAAAGGGATGAGTCAGTGTCTGACTCGGTGTGGGTATAAAAGGGCATCTTCACAGCTTTTCAATCTCAGAACGCGTGTTCCCGAATGGCGGGAAAGGCACGCCTCCGCCGGAATGACTAACGCGATAAATTTTCAAGGGAAAAAACATGCGATGTCAAGGTTAGACAGTCGATGAGGTGTCACCCAGCAGCCCCGTGTCGATAGCTACGAAAGCAGCCGCAGCCAGCTGGTGTATGTCTGCGCAGGCCCGACATGGGACGCAGCCAGAATAACCGACGGCACGCAGCCTGTGATTTTCCGCCTATCGGGTCTTTGGCAGCACCGTTGTCCAAATTCAATTCGGTGATCAGCAGCCTTGGAAGAGACCAGGAGGTGGCCGTTCAGTATGCGGTGTTTAGCTAGCTCACCGGACATGACTCGGTGTGTGATGACATGGTGCCTGTGACTTTCTTCTCATCAGAATGCCGTATATGCTACGATTCGGAGTACTAATCTCTCAAGTCCTTCTGCGATGCAGTCCACTGGGTGTGGCATCCGAGAAGGAGGATTGAACATGTGTGGGTTCCAACCATCAGAGAGAAAGAGGAGAGCCTCAAAAGATACGTCACAAATTATTATGAGAAGGCGTGAGCAGAGAATATGGTAATCAGCTGTCGAGTGCAGTCGAGCACTGTTGGGTTGGCAAAGTCCATCCAATCCACACTCGGCGAATTAACCGAGAAAGCTTGGCTGGACGTTGTGGTGTGCGGCAGAGATAGGAGGTTCTTGCGCGCCGCCAAGAAGACACAGCTTTACTTCGAATCGAGTCTTTCGGTAGCAGAACACGGGTGCGATACCCGCGGCGCAGTAAGGCTGTGTGCTGCAGCCAACGCCAGTCAAAGGTGTTTCCGTCTTGAATAGGCCAAGGCATCGATCTCACACCTGGCGCTCGTCGTCTTGGATCTACACCACCATGGCTAGAATTGAATGACATGGGCATGATTGTGGACGCCAGTCGTTTGTTGCGACGACGACAAGGGTCCATGTTCAATGATGGAGAGTATGACATGCGGTGAACGTCTCGCTGAAACCACTGCAAATATCCAATAATAATGGAATTTGGCATGCACTGATCCGATCGTTGCTATTCTGGACGCGGCGTATATAAAGGATGCCCCAATCTGATCTACGTCTCCCCACCTGTTTCTCCTCACTACACATCTCACAAGACTATCCAACATGACCAGGGAGGCATACGAGACCGTGAGCAGACTTCACACCAGCGTCTCGCCGGCACTCATTCAGCCCTCAGGTGGTCAATGAGCCCCACAAGGCCAAGCTCTCTCATGAGCTCATCGCCGCTGCTGCTTCCTACGAGGTCTGCTCCCCATCCCACTCCTGACGCTAAACATTCTGAACGTCTTGCAGGCCATGAAAGCCTATGAGCAGCACTGCGAGAAAAACGGCAAGCCCGTCTCTCATGGAACGGCCAAGGAAATATTGTACGTCCATACACACCATCTTGCGGTACATCGTCTAATGATTGGGATCAGGGCTGCTGCCAGTGGTGCTTTCATCGACCGCATGATTGAGACCAAGGGTCTCGACGAGATCGACAAACTCAAGGCCAAGTCGAAGGAACACGGTGAGGAATTTAGTCAAGAACAGACGCTGCAATTACTGATTCATTGCGTGTAGCTCACAAGCACCACGACGAACACCTTTCTAGGCACTATTGATCTCAATCATGATAACTGTACTAGCTAAACCACAAACCTTTGTATACCCTTGAAGTAACACTATCCTCTCCCTCGTTTGGATTGCGAGGGGTTATAACTCGCGAGCTTTTACATGGTGAGACAATACGATATGAACTCGTCTATCAGTGCGAGAGCCAAAGCAGGCACCTTGGGCTACATATCTACGTTGTGATAGTCTGTTCGAGCGTGTTGTACAAGAGTCCTGTAGCTGACGCCCGCGTGCTGCTTGACTCGCCTTTTTCTTGTAGGCAGAGAAGATGGCAGTGTCTACCACTACGGGATGCCTCAGATAAAGTGCGTTGTCATGTCCATAAATACACCCTCCAGACAGGGATAGGCAAAATGATATTCCTCGCAGCGTTGTTCGGCTCAGGAGTGAGAAGGAAAGCTTGAGCGTCTCGAGTGACTCGATATATAAACGGCACTCGGAGGCCCGCAAGCACTCACTCGGCCCAACTGGATGAAGTTATTTTGATTCACGACTCTCCTTCGTCCAGGCGTTCTTTAAGTCTCTTCCCCTCACTTGAGTACTCGCGGACAACATCTCCTTCCGTCTCACGAAATCCCCCACCCATACCAGCCCAGCATGTTCCCCGTCTCCCCGAGATCTCATACCGTGCTATCTTGCATCGTTGCCACCCTGTCAATACCCTTGCTGGTCTCAGCTGCCCGCTCACCATGGCCTCCGGCACCTCTACCACCACCTCAGAAGCGCAACACCAATTATGGCTACTACATCCCAATGGACGGAGGCGGCAGCATGCTAACTGTGCGTCCTGTTTTTCACACCACACTGTCCCTCCGAGGCTCACACGATGTCACCGTCCGTGTTTTCTTCCCTAGCAAGTCCAAAACACATACCCCCCGGGACTTGGGGAACCCCTCAATGTAATCTTGTCCGCCTACTCTGATTCGGCGGTTCTTCAGAGCACTGTGGACAATGGAGGTTTGATTAATTACTATCAGTCAGTACGTCCAACTGCTCCGTCGTGCCTTCCCTCAACGCGCTTCACTTGTCCAGGTCTTTCGGTTTCTCGACCGAATGCTTGGGTCAAAGTTCGGGAGACGTCCAAGCCGTCAACCTCGGCGACGGAAACGGTTACCGTGCGTGCTCTGCACGAGTGAACTATTCTCCCTCCACCTTACGTGTCTCTATCCGTAGTCAATCAGACGGCCGTCATACGATGGGACTATGGCAACGTCGAACTCGGAACTTGCGAGGAGACGATCGAGGGCGGAAATCACATTCGTTATTGGATCCAGAATGGCCGCGATGCCGACAGCGGCGCTATCTTCATGGCGGTTTCCTACGAAATGCCCATAGCGGGTAGCGTACCTCGTTTTGTCGACGATGATCCCACTCTAACATCTCGCTCACAGACCAACACGACATCGTTGCGAACGGGTCGGTACTACGAACGTGGTCCGATATCATTGCTGACGTGAAATCGTAGCTACAACCTCGGGCGTGACTGGCTGGTTGGCAACGCCACGGCGCAGTCGAGCATTATTTCCACTTCCGAGCTCACGAACGCGAGCAAGTACTCTGGCCAGACGTCGTTCAACGGATACACGTACCAAACTTCCGTCGACTATGTGTCTGGCCTTCTCCAGAATACCAGCGTTGGAATCAACCATTACCAGAACGTCGCTGTCAACGGAACGAATGCTATTGATGGGCTCGTAGCTGTGATGACCGTCAAGATCACCAGTCAGCCGACAGCGACCAGCGGGTGCGTCTCTCTTCCATACTCTATCAGGGAAATAGTCGGACGGGGAACCGATCACAAGGTCGTCGGTTCATTTCTTCTTTTGCTTCTGCTTTTGTAGCGGTAACACGGGACTGCCACTGACTCGTTTGGTTTGTTTCCTTCGTGGTTAGCGCGGAGTGGTCACATAGACCGATACCGCCGTTCTGGATGTCGCTCGCGCTCGCGTGCTCGGTGATCGCTTCGTCACTGTAGACTGGCCATGATACCCACATCTCGCACACGCACGAATCCCGCAGCCGATGATAATGTCTCGAGCTGAGCCACCTAGACTTGCTGGATACAGACCGCTGACTCAACCCCTCCCTGGACTCAATCATGGAATTTCTTTTTTCCGCCCTCCGAACCCTGCGGCCAACACCTCTCCTCTCTCCTCTCCCTACTGACAACCGCTCATGAAAACTTGTCACGCCCATTACTGAACGCATTGGCTTACATCTCTACCACACTTTAGACGTTTTTGTTAATATTTACCGTTATTTTCTTTCCCTTCGCAAGGACTGGGGACTGATTTTAGATTATTCTTCGTCCATTTGGTGTGGGGGATATTTGTACTTTGGGGGGATTTCGCACGCGCGCAAAAACCTCTGGAGGGTGACGCCGCAGATTAGAATACACATACATAGAATAGACAAGTATCCGTAGCATTAACGAGGTATGATGCAACTGGTCGCTTTTTAGCAAGAAGACAACAAACAGGGTTCTCATATCTGGGCTATCTCCGACGTTCCACCTCAAGTCGAAAAAAGCATAGACCGTGCACGCTACGGGGGTCCTGGATGTGATGAGCGCTAGCGTCGCGGCAGGTATATCAGGATGGAAAGATAAATTGATCGAACGCTGCAGGACAGCAGCTGTGGGCGTCAACAGGACGAGCGTATGTCGGCGCTATATTACACTGAGGGGAATATGAGATAAACGGCCTGTAGGAAGAAACGAGTATAGGAGGCGGCGCGTGTGAATCATGACACGGCAACCCACAACCAACCACAAAAAAATCACGTCGCGGGAGTCTTGACCCGTAGTGTATGTACATCAAGAAAAATGGGGTCGGTGACGTCAATCATCAAATCCGCTTTTCTCGAGAGCTCGCGATCGCACGTTTGCGGGAGAAGTGAAGGGGTATCCCCCTCCCCCCACAAGGACTTGAGTCGACGGTGGGGGGTAGATCAGGAGGAGAGTAACGTCATGGGGTCGCCTGCGTTAGTCGTGCAGTCGACGGCCGACCGCCGTGACTGTGGAAAGGCACGAGATGTGCAACGCAGAGACGAGGGTAAGGCAGAGGTCAGGTTTGGACGGGCGGGCGCGTCGGTCAGCGTCAGGGTCATGATGGACATGACGCACGACGGTGAGGTGGAGGGGATTTGCGACACGCGAACACGTCAGGCGGATGAGCGCGAGATGGGCGTCGACCTGTGGATAAGAGGGGGGACGAGAGTGAGTGGAGGATCATCTAGCTGGCCTTCCATATCCGAAGCTGCTCGAATTTTCTATGAATTCATATATTTATCGTCGAGGTTCTGGGTTTATGCAATCAGACGAGAAGTCTACGTCGCCGTTCGGGTTGTCCCCTGCTGCGGGTGTAGTAGGCTGTTGTGATCTCCTGGACGTAAGGGATCGGCGCCATGATGTAGCGCCATTGATTGGACGACTTGATACCGATGGCCTCGCGTCGGCTATTTGGGTCCATCGACCAACGACATTGTGCGAAACATGTGAGATTCAATTGTCGTTGGGATCGCATTGTCCACGTTGCTTGGGCCCCTAGCAACCGCTTGAGCTCCATCATGGCCATGGACCGTCAGAACACTTGGGACTAGTAAAATTAAATTGGGATGTCCATGAGCAGGCAGTGTCGTTGTCCTTGCGCGCACTCTGTCTGCATTGAACTCTCTCATTCGCTTCTTTGTTCCAAGGCGAGAGGTTGGTGCGCGCAAGCCATTTACCAGATCCATCCTGAACTATGCACGGTCGGTGCGTGCAGGCCGTTTACCTGACCCAGCGTCCCCTGCGTACGACGTCCATGTGTTCTGACTCTCAGATTACGTGGCAAGATGCGCGGATGCTTGTCTGAACAATGCTGGTTTCCAAATTGCGATTCTGGTCAGATAATGACTCTTGCGCACGGCCCCCTGACCCAGTTCGTGCTGCTCTTCAGAATTGATCACCCTGTACGACAAAGGCCGGAAAGGTAAGCAAGTTGGAGAAGTAGGCAAGAGCTCCTTGCTGCAGCTGGCGATGGATCTGCCTCTTGCGAGAACTCCTGAGTGCTGAGACTCGCATCCTGTGATCGAGAAGCCGTCTTCCTTCCAGGGAGAATAGGGCTGCCAAGCCAGACAGTGCAAAGGACTATAACAAACGACCAGAGACTCCCCTTCTCCCTGACGACCACCTTGTCTTTCTTTCCAGCCTGGTCGGAATCCGGATTCAGCAGAGGTGCATGCCTGTTCAGGGGTCTCAGTTCCCACGATATCATCCTTCCCGCATCTGCTGTTCGCCCGGCGTCGAGCTCGTCGTCGTCCCAACCTGCCCGACGACGACGACGACTTATTTTTTTTCTCTTCACGCTCGCCGTGGTTGATGACCTGCTGCGCTCACTCTGATGCCGCCGCGCTCACTCGTTGCTTCCTCGAGGCGTCCTTTGTCCGCAATATTCCTAGGATCGTTACCACCCAAGGAATCCAAGGAAGTGAATATCCCAGACCTTCCTGAGCCCCCAGAGAGCCCTGGCGCTCTATCCCCTTCCGGCCTGCCATCCCCCCCAGCGACCAATTCTACTGGCAGCGGCTCAACCGGCGACAACAGCAGCGCGAACTCTGGCAGCATCAGGCAGCGTCCTGTCTCGTATTCGAGTTCTTCAAGTGCAATGTTGCCTGCACAAACGTATGACCGGCCGACTTCTATATCCAAGACTTCAAGATCCATTTCTGATGACGAAGATGACGAAAATGACCCTGTAAACGAGGAAGATATCACTGCCAGGCTTGACCGTAGACTCGGAGGTAAAAAAACCAGCGATAATACCGCAGCCCTCCAGCGGGTCAGGAGCCTTGCTCAACGCAACCGCATGGTGAGCGTGCTGCGCTTCCCCCTCAACCTGTGCTCATTGCATGCCCTTCTTCCACTCCACGTGTTTTGTTACATTCCCGGCGAACTTCGGGGGCTGTTTCGATGCAATGCATTCTTGATGCCTATATGCTATTCGCTCGTGACGGATAGGCCCTGGATAAACTTTCTTCCCGCCTCAACACTCCATCCCCCTCCCACGCTTCTCGTTCACCTCTCCCCCCTCCCCCGTCTTCATCATCCCGCCTCTCGTCTCATTCACACTCGCAGTCCTTTCCTCATCTTCAACGTAATGACACCCTCTCGGGATCAGAGACAGAGAGAGAGAGTCTGCGTGCGCCAACCCCCTCCCGTTCTGACTCCACCTCCCATTCTTTTCGCTCCTCGTCCCCTCAACGTTCATCGACACCACCGTCCGTATCCAACTCCCGTCAACGACGGCGGCTCACCTCTGCGCCCACGTCTCCAGAGAAGACGCGTCAGGCGTCTCCTGGCCCATCACGCACTCCCCGAAAACGAGTGTCCGTGGCGAGTGCCTTATCTGCGCCGGGTGCAGAGAGCAGGAGATATGGTACAAATGACCATGACATAACCGATGCAGCGCTGGCCGCTGTAGCTTCTACAAGAAGGAGCCCAACAGGAAACAGACGGTCACGGCAGCCACTTCCGAAGGAATTCAGAGAGGGAGAGCAGCGGAACTTGGACCGACAGGTTGGTGTCATGGTTATATTCCATTCGCAGTTGGCTAATATGCCTTTACCCTTAGAATCTTATCGAGCACATGACTCCGCACCGGACATTCTACCGAGATGATGGCTATGATCATGATAATTCACCAAGGACCGCGGCGCATACCGCTGCCAATGCTGCAAGTAGTGTGCAATACGCTCCCCGCAGTGCTCGGTCCACTCGGTTTTCTACTGTCAGGGATCTTACGCGACGACATCAGACACGCTGGCTTTCCGATGATCTATCTGGTAATGCTCCAGATAGCGGGCGGAGACAGGCTCAACGAGGAGGAAGTGCAGAAAGTGCTCTGAATAGTGGCGCAGCGGCAGCGGGAAGACTTGCGAGTGGAAGCTTACGTGCGGCTGGGATCGGCATGCGCGGGAGTGGGAGAGAGGGTGTACCATCGAACGACGTCTTCGGTGACGGACGCGATGTCAACGTATCTGCGCTTCGGGCACGGTCGAGTATCGATCGCGCAGTGGAGTGGGAGGACGATGAAAGGCAGCGGCGGTCCAATGCTGATGACAGGAGTCGAACGAGCGGATCCAGTGCCCGTGTCCAAACGACCGTTGGCCCGCCTGCTTCACGTCCGCACGTGCACTCAGATCCACCTCGAGCGTCGGCTAACATGGTCATGGAACGGGATGCGAGAGGTACGGAACGTACCGTCTTAGCGCGGTCCGCTACGTCCATGGCGGACTATTATCACGGGGACAACGGTTCCAGGAACGGAAGTTACTCGATACGATCCCGGAGGACAGCGTATGAACCCTCGGACAGACCAGAGCCTAGACATTCACCGACGATGCGCACCTTGCCTCAAATACCAGGGGATTCAGACAGGTCTCGCATGGGCACCCTTTCCCGCCGCCATACGAGCGTAACTCCAGTCGGTCACGGTTCGTCAGCCAGCGTCAATAATCACCAGAGTGCCGAACACGCTCGCCTCATGCTGGAATCGCTCGCGATGTTCCAAGCACAACTCTGTCGGCTTCCAAATCAATCTCAGACCATTCGCGATTTATCTGATCACTCGGCCGCAATCATACGTTCGTCGGAGAGGCTCAATAAGATTTTGAGGGCTGCGACTACCAACGCTGTGCAGCAACAAATTGCTATTGAGGTGGATGACGAGCACTACGAACCGGACGAACTTAATCATCCGGCGCAAATCTGGAGAGATGTTGGTTCGGACTTTCGGGAGAGCCTGCGGGAGAGCGACGGTATGGTGCGCTCGCTTACCGGATTCATTCTTGGCGTCGGAAAGTTGTTGAAGGAAACGGCTGGAGCATCGGAGTCTGGGCATGTGAGGACAGTGAGCCTCGACGAAGAAATCACTCGGAGGACCCCTTCCGATTCAGGACTCGAGAGGGGTAGTAGCAGGCGGAGTCAAGATGGTAGACGAAGCGCTGAGTCACGATTGAGCTGGGAACCGATGACCTCTGCCGGCGGTGGAGACGTCTCTCGCAGGCTCCCGTCTCGTGGTGATCTTAGCCTTGCTCGCCCCCCAACCTCTCCACGAGACAGAGATAGTGCAAGCGACCAAGACCGATCTAATTCCTCTAGAAACGGTTTGAGTTCATCCTCAGGTGCCCGACGGTTGTACACGCCACGCGAGCAGCAGACGGCAACGAATGGAACAGCATTTCACAAGACGCCGTCCAACGTCCTAGACTTGTCAGTGGAGTACGAGCCATCTCCGACTCCCGCATCTCGATACCCCAAGGCCGAAAGGTCGAGACCTTCTGCTTACGCTACTCCGGCTCCCCTCCCAACTCTCCCGTCCGAATCCTTGCTTGAAAGATCCAGCGCGACAGTCGACAAAGGAAGCCGGCGTAAAGTTACCTTGGCACCCATCAGTACTGTTCGCAATCCCAATCCGCCGTTTTCGTTATCCACACCGAATCCCACGACAGCCATTACGCCTCATACGGTGTCGGCCTCGCCCGAGGGCTCCACGTTCCCTCTGGCGCGCACCCAATCAGGTGACTCGGTTCGTTCCTCTGTCACCTTTTCCCGACCGTCGGGCGTGTCGGTATCTACTCTCCAGCAACAACAAAGCCGTGACGAGGCTCGAAGGCGGGTGCCACCGACTGCGGGAGAGGACATTTCTGGACTCGATCAGATGCGCTCGCCGCTGTCTGGCTCGGAAACTGAGAGGGATAACCGTCGGCGGACGATCGGAGTGCGTGCAGCGCGGATGTCGCTTGAAGGCGCAGTGGAGCAGCACGAGACGGGGGGCGGCAACTCTCAACCCAGGACGATCACATTCCCATCGCAAAGGCGGGAGCGTCGACGCACTGTCACGGAAATATTCGGCTGAACGCAGACATGACATGACATGTGTATGTGTGTGTGTGTGTGTACAGTTTGCATCGATTTCCTAGTTTCAAAGTGCGTGTCGGAGCGTCGTCGTGGCGATCGGTCCCCGTACTGACGAACGTGGTACCCTAGAACGTCGAGGTGTATACTGCCATTATTTTTACCTAGTGCGTTTATATCCTCCTGGCATCAGCAGAACTCCATCGGTGGACTCTTTTGACATTTTGAGCGGACACCGACGATGTCCGAAGCAACCCCGTGTCGTTAACATTATTTCATTTTTTTTTTTGGTCTCTCGTTTGTTATCCTGGCTGGCCATGCAGACATGCTCCTTTTTGTGTTTCTTGTGTTCTTGTCCTATCGCCTAGTAGGGGTGTTTTCTTTTCTCGCGCAGCACGTCTTTTCTTTCTTCCCTTTTTTCCTTTTTATGCACGCATGCATGGGTATGATGATCGAAAATACTACAGGTACTCTTGAACCGAACTATCGTAGGCACTGTCGTTAATGTGAATGTGAATTGAAACGTCCCCTGGTGATGGTGATTTTGGGAGTTAGTTGGGTGGGGGATCTACCGTCTTTGACTCACTGAGCGCGAGGACAGGGAGGAAGGATCCGTGGAACCAAAAATGCAACACGCCCTGGGTGAGATGGATCGTCGATGGGCGAAAGAAGCACGCGAGTTCTTTCGACATGGAAGATCGCATCATCATGGGGTGTGTTTCGCTCATACGATGCGCGGCGAGGGATAACGATACTATGGACACACACACAAAAAGAGAGAAGGAGGAATGGCGGGCTGCCTGTGAAGCGCGGGTCTCCACCAGGGAAGAGAGGTGCGCCGAGACACACGGGTAGCTAGTTATAAAAAAACAACCGAATGGAGACCCTTGACGAAACAAGATCGCGTGAGAGACAACACAGGTATGTGAGCTTGAACAACCTCGGTCAGTTATAAAACACAATTAGATATCCACTGTGAGTTGCGGGGGTAACTTACCATCCCTCTGGCTGTACCTATCTATCTAACGTCGGCTATAGCTCCACCCAGCGAAACCGCAACTTTCGATGCTGGCACGAGCGCGCTCCACTTTGCTCCCTGAATTCACACCGAGAGCATGTGGTTGTATATGGAGCTTTCCGAGGGTGCTGATTTCCAGGTGGAGCCGTTAGCTCACCGTCACCGTCGTTACCCTCCTCGCTGGGACCCTTTCCTCCACCTTCCCGCTAAAACATGTCAACCAACCAACCCTTGACGTCAGGTTGCGACCCACCAGTCCGTATATAAACCAGACTGACACCCCAGTCCCCCTCCCCGTCCAATCGGTCGCTCGCCCCGGTTCGTGCTTGTACTTCACCGACGAGATTCGAGTCCGTCCTTCCCCCTCTTCTTCTTCTTATCATCCATCGTCATGGAGTCGAACGTCCATACGTTCTATGCCGATGCCGTCCTGTTCGACATGGCGAGTAGCATCGTTCCCCTTCGCTCGAAACCGTCTAACAAACCCCTCCCGACAGGACGGCACCCTCACCGACTCCATCGCCGCCGTCGAGGCAGCGTGGACAAAGGTCGCCAAAGACGTCGGGCAGGACCCGGCCTACGTCATCGCCGCGACCCACGGCAAGCGCGCCGCCGACAACCTCGCCCAGTTCAAGCCCCACATCCAGCCCCACGAGATGCCCGCACACGTCCGCGCGTTCGAGGAGTCCATCCTCTTCTTCGCCGACGCCTTCCAAAATCGAAGCGCACGAGGGGACGAGGACGAAACAGGCGTGCGTGGTGCCGACCCCACCGCCCCCGCCGTCGGTCGGGCTCATCATCACGCCCCCGTGGTCGGCGCTGCGAGCTCGGGAGAGGCCACCCCGGAGCTCGTCGCGAGCAGCCCGACGAGTTCGCTCCCCTCGTCGCGTGCGTCGTCGTTCGTCGCGCTGGGCGGCCGTCGTCCGTCTTTCGCCGCCCGCTTGTACGGCATGCTGGCCATGTCGTCCGTGCCAGAGTCCGAACCCTCGATCTACGATCCACGCCGCTCGATCGTAGAGGAAGAGGGGGAAGACGGAGACGAAGACGACGACGTCCTCACGTTCGACCCTAGCGCCAAAAAGCACGCCCTCGAGCCCGAGCCCTGGCAGATCGAAGCCGCCAGCGTCGATCGCTCCGTCCGCATTCTCCCCGGCGTGAGGAACATGCTCGATTCCATCCCAGAGGGCCTGTACGCAGTCGCCACGTCCGGCGCCAAAACCTATGGTACGTCGAGACCGTTCGTTCCGTCGTCGCAAAAAAAAAGAACCCCCCCCCCCACACACACACACAACCCTTGGACCCTTCTTTTTTTGATTTTTTCTTTCGACAAATCATCGCCGGAAAAAAGGTGACTGAACACTGATTCGGACAGCATACGGATGCATGCAGCGCGTCGGCATCGTCCCCCCCGCAGTGACCGTCACCGCCGACGACCCGCGCGTCACGGCCGGCAAGCCCTCCCCGGACCCCTTCCTCGTCGCGGCACGCGACCTCGGGTTCCCCGCGTCGCGCTGCGTCGTCTTCGAGGACTCCCCGAGCGGGATCCGCGCCGGCCTCGCGAGCGGCGCGACCGTGATCGCCGTGTGCACGAGCCACGCGCGGGCGCAGGTCGAGCGCGAAGGCGCACACTACGTCGTGGAGAACATGAAGAGCGTCAGTTGTGAGCGCTGCGAGGACGGCAGTCGTCGGCTTCGGTTCACGGTGAGGCTGTGAAGAATGTATAGAAAGGGGGAGGAATGAATGGATGGAATCGCATTTGTAATAACAGGTCTTTTTTTTTTTTTCCTTTTCGCCTGGCGTTAGAGCACGTAGAAAAGGCGACAATGTAGATCTTGCGTGAGCCTATATAGATATAGCCAATCGTATCGCAAAGAACGGATGTCGCATGGGGGGGATCAAGATAACAATACATCATGCCCAACATGAATCTCCTCAACTACCTACGCCTCGGTGGTCGGTTACATATTACACGCGTACGGCACCGCAAGCTTCGAAAGTCGGAGTGTGCGTGCGCGCGTGCTTACTCGTCCTCGTCTACGATGAGCTGGCGTTTCATCCAGAACGGCCCTGAAGCCACGAACGTCGTCATCCCAAGGGATGCCCTCCCCCCGGGGCGCCAGAACAAACGAAATGTGTGCCACGCACCGATCGGATCCTCCACGTCATGAAATACCGTAGACCACATCCCTATCACACCGCGCTGTGACCGAACGTTGCTCATTCCGATCGCTTCGCAGCTGTTTTTGCAACCCCCGCCCCCCACCCAAAAAAAAACAAAAACGAAAAAAAAAGATGAATCAGGTCCAGACGTTCCGCCCGCATGTGTACGCGAGACCACCCACTTCCACACCATTTGGTTATCGTTTCCCCCGACCTGAGCAAAAGAGAATTTAAAAAAAATAATTTGAAACGTGTGCCGCCGACCGCGGCAATGGGGACGCAAAAAGAAAAACTCACGAAATGCCACCACACCTGATCCTCGTCCGTAATCTTGACGAAGCCGACGAGGTTGAACCGCCCGTCGACCTCCCCGACGAAGTTGATCTGTGGGCGCGTCGGGTGGGCCGGATCGGGCTCGGTGCTCGTGACGCGGAAGTAGATGTCGAGGGAGGCGTACGTCTCTTCGGTGCCTTCGAAGATCGACGTGTCCTGCGGCTCGTGTTCCGGGACCTACCCTCGACGATGACGATCGTCCTGAGCGTCAGGGGAAAAACGTTCCCGGAAAGCTGATTGAGGCTCACCGTCGGGTCGTTGTAAACTGAGCGCGAAAAGAAAAAGGGAAAAAAGACGGCGCGCCGCTCGTCAGGAACCGAAACCCAAGCGTGACCAGCTACACCAGAAGAAAAAAAAAAAAAGGAAACCCTGAAAACTCACGTATGAACTCCCGGTGATCGACGAACCCGTATCCGACGTGCCACAGTCCCTCCACGGCCGCCCAGTCCTCCTCCTTGTCGAGGTTCATCCCGGGGGGGATGATGCTCTGACAAAACGACATGCTCAGCGGGCAAAAGTACGCACGCTCGCCCTCGTCCTCGGGGGGCGCGGCGTCCACCTCGACCACCAGCATCCGGATGTCGTGCACGAGCGCGAGCACGAACACCCAGTCGACGCGCATGCTCCCGTCGGGCATGAACGGCCCGTGCGCGCGCTGCGCGGTGTGATGCCGCTGGCTGTACACGAACGCCTGCGACGCCTGGCGGCGCGCGGGCTCGAAGTCCCGCCGCGTGAGCCCGTAGCACGCGTGCAGCCGCGCCAGCAGCTGCTCCTCCTCCGCGGACAACGCCGGGCGCCACCCCTCG
>JBBPOI010000163.1:0-23989 GCA_038091355.1 Phylloboletellus chloephorus | reverse complement strand
TCCTCGTCCTCCCCCTCCCCCTCCCCCCTCTCCACCCTCGATCAGGGCATCGGCATCGCACTTCCCGGGGCCCATTCCTTGGCCCATGAACTCGCCGTCGCGTTGATGCCCGACCCCGCTGGCGGGGCGTCCAGGCTGTTGGCAGAGGAATTTGGCATCGAGTACGACGAGGGTGCCGAAGGCATCGACGACAACCCCCTCGTTAGACTTGCCAACGGGGATGCTGCGGTCGACACCGACCATGCACGGATCCTCAACGGCGGCGCCACCTTGGCGGATGAGTTTGGTGGAGCCACTCCTCCGGGCGGCAGTCTAGCAGCCGAGTTCGGTGGCGTCGCGGACGGCGAGTTGCACGACGGCGCCACTCTCGACCACAGCGACGTCGAGGATGACGATGCGCTCCGTCGTGCTGCCCTTGCTCACGACGCCATGGAGATTCTCGCACAGAACCTTGCGTCAACAGATAGGTTCCTTGCCCACCT
This sequence comes from Phylloboletellus chloephorus, assembly GCA_038091355.1. Lineage (NCBI taxonomy): Eukaryota > Fungi > Basidiomycota > Agaricomycetes > Boletales > Boletaceae > Phylloboletellus > Phylloboletellus chloephorus. The sequence continues at coordinate 23,507 of JBBPOI010000163.1, read as the reverse complement.
CCGGGCCATCGATACGACCTTCACCCTCGAGAACCTCACCTCCGATATGATCAGCGCCCTCAATGATGCCGTGCGTGAGCGCGAGGGGCAAGTGCGCGAGCTCATCTCACACGACCGCGACCTAAAGCGTATCGCCACTGAAGTAGGAGGCATGGATACGCTAGGCGACCTCGAGCCCCTCGAGGTGTCTCTCTCCGAAGATGACCCAGAACGACATCCCCGGGGGCCGCTCAAACTCGCGCCCGTCGCCGAGGAGGAGGATATCGCCGAAGGGGACTCCCTCTATGCCCCCTCATTACCCTCGTCTCCCCAAAAGCCGTTCTTCGCACCCGCGCGCACATCTACGTCCCCGTCTGCTACATCCATGGCGTCGTCGAGACCTCCGAACAAGGCATCTCAGCAGCCCCAGTCGTCCGTATCAACGCTCAACATTGCCCTCCCTTCAATGACCCACATGCGCTCCCATACGGCGTCCTTCCTCGCTTCCCTCACGATCATATCTGAGCAGTCTCAGGTGAACAGTGCAGCTACTGCCGATGCAGGACGCAAGATCCGTCTTGTCAAGAACCAGCTTGCCAAGTGGAGGATCGACACGGAAGGCGCGGAGAGGAGTCGAGTGAAGATCGACAGGTGGGAAGCGGAGAGCATGGGACGCAGGGATGGGCGCGTGGTGGTAGACGAGCATATGCGGGCCTTTGAAAAAGCCGTAGTGGAGGCGGGGATGAAGACGCAAGCGATCATGGCACGATGAGTGGCCTGTCCGTCCGACATACTTGCAGGAATTATACCAGTGCATCTATTCCTTTCGTTTTGTACACTACCCGATGCGAGTGTTGTCGTTTTCGTTGCCCACCGCCGCTTGCATGGCCTCCTCCATGACCGACGCGCTCACCGCCCCTCTCACCGCCGTCACCGCGCTCTCCAACACCCTCTTCCACTCCTTGTCGTCCCCACATCCGCACGCGAAACCCAGCGTAGCCCCGCCACCCCTCTCCGCCTTCACTGAGGCTGAAACGGCCGTCGCGCACGCCCTCGCAGAAACAGCCTCGCATCAGAGACGGCAGAAACACATCGAGGCCCTCATCGCTGAGATTGGTGTGCTCGACGAACGATGGCGCGGGATCGTCGAGCGCATCGAGCAGGGGAAAAGGGAGCTGGAAAGCGTGGTCCGGGAGGGCGAGGAGAGAATCGAAGGGATCAGGAAGGCGAAGGAGGGTGAGCAGATATTCCATCCCTCGTCTCGATATTCAGTTCAGGTGTACACGATCCACAGCGTCGATACCGTACCCCGAACTGCTCGCGTACGCGCAGTCGCTCAGTGCGTTCACGTCCGCACCTCCCAACATGCCCGATCCAAACGCTCCACCGAACGCGATGCCCGGTGCCCCCGTCCCGCTGTTCTTCCCCCCGTTCCCTAATGAAGAGAAAATGAGGAGGGGCAGACTGAACGTCGAGAAACCCCTTGGAGGTCTCGGAGAGAGCCACAGCGTGAAAGGTAAGCATGCCTTGTGCGCTGAACCGACAGACCTGCACACATTGCCTTGTTCCAGCCCGATCGCCGTCGCCGAAACCAACACACGCGACGCGGGACCGCCCAGGTGTTAATCCGTACAGACACGAAGTACGCACGCAAACGCAGACGGTGTTCGACCTGGACTTGGATCTCAATCCCGACTTGTGAGCCATGCCCCGGTACGAGTGCTGAATGATCATCACGCTGGCGTTGCAGTGAGAGTGTTGGCTGGCGTTGTGCTACGGTAGCCAGGTTCGGATTACATAACACCCTTTGTCGCACTCGTCCATCGCAAAGAACCTGCTCGCCGTCGCAATTTTTATTCCTTCAGCTATCTCTCCTCCCTCCAAATGGCCGGCTATTTCTCGAACCACTCCCAGCCTCAGCCCCGATTCACCTCACAGCACCCGCACAACCACTCCCAGTCCATCCCTCCTCCCTCCCCCACCTCAGCGAATACACCCCAGGATCCCCCCAGGCCCCGCCTCCCCGCAAGCCGGCGTTTCTCTACCTCGCTCGCACTCCGTGATCCCGAGCCTGCACTGATCAAAATCCCAGGCTCGAGTCCGTCATCTGGCACCGTCCACCCTCTGCGGAACACGTATGTTCGTGCTGATGCCCATCTCCCGTCTCCGTGCTCACTCCGCGCTTCATCTCCAGATGGGTATTCTGGTTCCGCCAGCAACGTGCACCAGGAAATAAGATCACAAATTACGAGGAGGGGATCAAAAAAGTCGCATCATTTTCTTCCGTGAGTTTCTGCCGGTCATATCAATCACTTGTCTCTCAATCCGTCCCCACAGGTTGAATCCTTTTGGTCCTTGCATACCCACCTCTCTCCGCCTTCGTCCCTAGTACCCACGACCGACTATCTGTTATTCCACGCCGGCGTTCGCCGCCCAGTTTGGGAAGATCCTCTCAACCGTGCCGGTGGGAAATGGATCATCCGTCTAAGGAAAGGCGTCGCAGATCGCGTATGGGAGAATCTGGTGTGTGGCGTCGTGGGGGATATGTTTGACGAATGTGGAAGGGGTCGGCTCAAGACAGACGGTGACGGCAATGGGAATGGGATTGACGACGACGAGGGAGAGGAGTGGCCAGATATCTGTGGGTGCACAATCAGCGTCCGACAGAGTGAGGATATCGTTTCTGTCTGGAATCGCGTCGAGGCAGATATGAAGGTACGCGAAAAGATCAGGTGGGTACAACACCATCGCTCGTTTGTCGTCGGAAACGGATGACGATTCAAGGGACACGATACGCTTCGTCCTCGATCTACCGGGTTCTACGATAATGGAGTACAAATCGAACAACGGTACTTGGATTCTTATTTCCACCTGATACGATTCTCTATTCAACGTTGCGTGTGCGATGCAGACTCGATGCAAGACAAGTCCTCATTTCGTAACTCTGCCATTGAACGCACGCCTCCCGTTCCCTGATCGGCTTTGGCGACCAAGTGTGAGGTGAGGGTGTTTGGTAGGCGGAGCTGACTGCTTGGGAGTGGTCCGCTCTTGTGAAACTGCCGGACATGTGCATGAACTTGGCGCCCTTTGCCTCGCATGTTCGTATTTACATTAGGAGCACTCCCGCGGGCGGTGATGGACTCGCAAACTAACATTCGTCGAGGAGGTGATGCATTGACGATGGAACGATGGGAGAAAGAATACGACACAACTGTGGTCAACCCTTGTAGCCAATACCTTTGCGAGGATGCCTTCACGCGTGAGCTCGCAAGTCATACAGCGTCTTTCCATAGTAGACACCAGCACCCGCACTAGTGAGGGTCAGAAGGACTGGAACGGGCCCCTTTGTGACGCGGGGGAGCGAGGACATTAGCAAGATGGCAGAGGCACCTGGTCGACGATGAATAAAACGGACAACATGTACTAGTGGAGTCTCACCAAGAGCGCCCTCGATTCCATTGGGCGCACCCTTCTTGATTTGCTCCGCGCTCCAGATGTAGAGGGCGCCGACTCTGGACATGGCATGGTGAGGGGCAGGTGCGGGTGCAGACAAGGACGTACCCGATGCCGGCGATGAGGGAGGGGAGGGAGCGGGTCCTGAGATAGCCAGTGAATCCGCCAGTGATGCACAAGACGCCGACAGAGTACGCAGGGATGGCAGACTGCGGGACTGGCATGTTAGCGTGGAGGGTGGGCAGGTTGGACGAGCTTGCCATGGTAATAAATCTGTCTATCCAGCGGAGATGGACACTGCGTGTGATCACACCGCTGCCACTCCCATGCCGCCCCCCCAGAAGAACAAGGAGTATGCCACGAAAGAGTACTGGTGAGCCTGCACCCACCCCTTCCTGCCTCCCCCTCAACCGTCAGCAGGGATTCCAGATACTCCCAGTGTGTCCCCAGCCCACACACCCCACACCCTGCCTGACTCTGGGCCACAGAGACCCCCCGCATGCATCTTATGACTGGTTCACATCTTATGCCCACCTTGCCCCCCACATCCGTCTCATCCTGCCCGACAAGACGGCCAAGATATTGATGCTTGGATGCGGAAACTCGCCCTTCTCAGCGGACGTACGCGCAGACATCCACTCTGTACGCTCGCCATGTTCACGCATGCGTTGCCAGATGTGCGAAGACGGTTACCGCAACATCGTCAACATCGATGTCCGTCATCTTTTCACCATCCCGCGCCCGCCCTCATTCTGCTCGTCGCACAGTATTCATCGGTCGTCATCGAGCAAATGCGAGCCCGCCATGCTGAGCTGCGACCTATGGAATGTGCGTACGCGCCACTTCCTTCTTCAACTTGCCTATGGTGTTGGCGTCGTTGCAGGGCACGAGATGGACGTCCGCTCGTTGTCGTTTGAAGATGCTTCCTTCGACGTCGCAATCGATAAAGGTAGTCTGGTGTTGCTCCCAGCTCCCTGTTAACATACCCCACACAGGAACCATGGATGCGATGATGACTTCATCTACCGATGTCTGGGTCTGTCCATATCCGACCACGTTCCGAGTACCAGATTCACACCATCCAGGATCCCCCAGAAGATATCGTCAAGGACTGTACCGCAGAGGTATCCGAAGTGCTCAGGTGGATTCCGTGACACACCCCATGGCCATAAAGTTTACCCCATTCCTTGCCAGGGTCCTCCGACCATCTGGCACCTTTCTCTACATCACGTTCGGTCAGCCCCACTTTCGCCGAAAGTTTCTCACAGGTCCGCATTCTTCTGGCACCAGGCTAGAAATTAAAGAGCTTGGAGAATTCTTCCATTATTATATGTATATGTTGTACAAAGTGGCTTAGATCGAATTGTTATGAAAGCCGAGAAACTCGCCTTTTCACTAGAATCCCTGGCTGCCAGCGACGGATCGCACTGCTACAGCTCCAAGTCTATATCTCCCCAGGCTAATGAGTCCACTGAGTGGCGAATTGCTGGTCAGTCTCACTCCATCCAAGGTTTTCACAACTCTCTCGTAGAGCTCTGCCGTTCCGCGAGCGTATTTAATACATCTTGTCCTGTCGCGTGCTGCAAGTATGGATGCCAATCCGTAGCTGAAAAGGCGAGATACGCACGTCGTGTATTTATCAAGAGCATCACAGCCTTCATGTAGTCATTCACCGTGATCTCACGAAGAAATGGAAATGCCACGAATACGAAGGCTTGGGGGAGCAGTAATCACCTCGCTGCTACTGTTGTGCGGCGCTAGATATCTGACACCGTCGTCAATCATCTACTTGGGTGGGAAATTTAATGGTTATACCTGCATATCCTGGGTCTCGTGCTGCAGTAGAATAGCCGTGTCGAAGTCCATAGTCGACGTGACAATCAGATGGGAGGCCACGGGGCGAATAAGTCAGCCACTTGGCGCGGTAGGTCCGCGAGTGCCTCCAGGCGGCATTGGTGTTGCCTCCCGACGAGCCATTCGTTGAACTGATAGATATCGAAGGGAAGAGTGTCATCGCATTGTCGACCGAGACAATGCATGCGGATCACAGCGTAAACCATATCTGAGTAGGGCGGTGAGATAGATATACACGAGTAGATGACGAGGTCACCGTCCATCGAGTACCCACGTCGTATCGCTTCATCCACGCGTTCCCGGTAAAGGACGTCATCGAACGACGCGACTTCGTATAAACAACGCGCAAGAAACGCTGCGATAGTTCGCGGATACTGGCATTCTGTTTTCTGTAAAAAGAAAATAGTGTCAATGAACGAAAAAGACGATGTGCCAACTTGACGCATAGTGAAGTGCTAAGGGGGGATTCATCGATGCTCGGCTAGCAGCTCCCTGAGTTAGCTGGTCTCCCCATTCAAGTCAGACCGATATGAGCGGAACACATTGCTACTAGTATGCGTTGGCGCATCAGCCACCCGAACTCACACTAGTAGATCGAACGACTCGACTCTTGGGTTTGCCTGGGAGGTCCAGTGCCAGTGTAGTAACTTGGAGGAACGAACTAGTGATGAATCGATACTTGCCTGAGGAGGTATGAAAGCAGACATATCCGGCGCCAGTTGTTGTTCCAGCTGTTTCAATGTCTCTGACTTTGATGTCCTGTCAGTGCATGCGGCTAGCGTACAGATCTGGTCGGTGGTCTCACCGTCCCTTCCTTCCTTGTAGAATGACAGTACATTTCGATGAACCGAACGAGTACACCCTTTGTGTTGAAAATGTCAAACATTATATGATCTGTGCACGGCTTGAATGTGTGGCCATTCGAGGGGTTCGAAAACTACCATTCCTGAAAAGCAATATAGAATTGTGCGGTGCTAGGGATCTAACCATCGTCGTCAACTTCGCTTGACCAGAACGAAATGGCTATATCTGTATTCCTTCGGTTTCGTGCGCCAGAAAATCAGCAGTGATGAACTCCATAACGAGATCGCAGGGCACAAACAGGAGTATGTGTTACGCCTGGTGCGCTGTTCTGCCGCTTGATGAACTCACTGATATCATTTCCGAAGGAAGTGGACCGCCGCTTCGTCGACAAGAATGACGTATATAGAGCAGCCTATATTCGAATTGAATGGTGACTCGAGGCAGATACGCTCAAGCTACCGCCACATGGAGGACCCACTGGTACGTCGTACGGCTTCGTCCACGCATGCTCAGCAAAGGGTGCTATCGAAAAGGCACGACTTCGTATGGGACGTCAAGTAAAATGTGCCGGAAGCGACACGATAGTTTCCGGGACGTTTCATATCTGCAAAAAATATTGACTAGCATGGGAAGGCAAATGCTTTCACCTTGACAGGAATTGAAGTTCAATCGTGCTCGTGTGAACTGCCTGCTAAACTCCTGACATCCGGATATCTGGATATGCAGGATGAGATTGTCAGCCGCGTCAAATCCGGATTCAAATAATGTTAGATTATTAACAAGTAGGATTAACCGACCGACTCGCAAGTTGGGGAAAGATGGTGCTTATCTATAAGGAACACCGGCCGCCTTGTCATTACGACGTCTAGCGAACATGCCGTAACTCATAACCGTTCTTCCCATCGAAACACCCCGACTGCGATAGGTCGTGGTCGGCGTCTGGAAAACAAAAGCCGTATTAACGCTGAGGCAAATGACCACATGGGTGGGCCTCAATTATGACCAGAAATATTACAAATCTACCTTCATCAAAACAAGAACTTGACATTTTTGTAGAATGCCAGCATGGGATTCTCCCCATTCCTGAGTCGTGTCTTCTCTAGGTCACCATAAGTTTCCATGAATTCTGCATGGCTAAACACGCTACTCCTTCTTTCTCCTACCGGCAGTCCACTGGCGGACTTGACACCATCAAGGGGTAAGCGACGAGATGACGGTGAGAAGAAACGGGAGCCAAGTGATAGGGGGGACGTGGTCGAGGCGAGAGGTGACAGACGCGCGTGGCTCGGATCGAAGGGGTCATCATCGGTAGCAATTGGCTGTTCGAGCAGATATTCGTACATATCGCGCAGCTGCTCAAAGGGGGTGGGGAATAAGATGTCGAAGTAACCCTGGCGAACGAAGATCGTTTTACAGGGTACCATCGTCCCCCGCACGCTCGTCTGTACGACGGGTGCATTTGCACCTGGCACTGCATCAGGCAGAAAGGAGAAGTCCGTGAGAAGTAGACGATGACGGGGGAAACGGGTGTGGAGCAGACGAAGAAGAGAGAGCAGGCGCGTAGGTATGTATTCCGGAGGTGAAAGGTTAGGCGCAAATGGAAGGGTAGCGTATACTCTTCGGAGCGGGGAAGTACGAAGATACCATGGCAAAGCGGGCTGACGCTTTATGCGGTGACAAAGTGAGAGGAAAGATCCGATGAGCGGGTCGGTGATCCTTGTGTAATACGGAACGAATTCACCCTCCTCGTCGATGGCGACTAAGCCCTGGAACGGCTCCAAGGTATGCGTGTCATATCGCACGAGATCGTGAGCAAAGTTGTCTATGACTTCAGCAGCGAGGATGTAGCATGGAGCGTGGTCTGTCTTTACCCATGCAAAGACACTTTGATGCTCTACGCTCACTGTGCGCTGTCCATGGCCTGCACGACGTAAGCGCGTCCGCTGAGCATGCGCGAGCGGTGCGCTGATTTCAACGATGGTGTAGACAGTGCGATCATAGACCTCAGGATAGTGGGCACGAAGATAATTGAGAATGTTCAACGCCGTGGTACCGTTTCCAGCTCCGAGCTCATATATCTTGAAGTCCTCGTAAGGGAAGTATTTCAGGAGGTATTCCGACACGAGACATTGAGCAATGGCATGACCGTACCATGGCTGGGTTGACTTTGAGAATCGATAGGACAAGGAGGCAGGCACACACACCTTGAACAGCTCAGTCGGAGTATGCCAGATTTGCCTGCCAGGGCCATCTGTCTCCGACAAGCTGCCGCACTCTACGTAGCGGCGCGCGACAGCCGCCTCGAATTGTGCAGTATCTTTGAAACTGCTGAAGTCGAAGCCCTCACTTTCCTCCCCGGGCGCTGTGAAGATGGTAGCTTGCTTGGAGAAGTAACCGTAGTGTGGATTGTACAGCGCGTCCTCGATAAAGTCGCGTACTAGCATACGGACGCGTGTCGGGGGAGCAGTAAACGACTTTGCTAGGTCGCTGGAGGTGACGAGTGGATAGGACAGGTATTCCTGGGGGACATCTGCAGCGAACGCGATTTCAGGATTGAAGTTGAATTTTTCCTTGTCGATTTTACGAGGTGGTGGTCTGTCTGACCAAGGAATCGAGGATGTCGCAAAGTATGCCTTGAGGTGTCGTCGCCGTTGACAACAGCGCCGAGCTTGCTTCAGCGCCGTCGGGAGCATGGACGAGCGTCGACTGAAGCGTAAGGGGAAAACGAGACGCGTCCCACGCTGACCAGGACTCACTTGATTTCATCATTCTAGTTCTGCTCGGTCTCGATGGATGCCGTCGGGCGCAGTGTTCGCTCGTGGATCGCGTCCGAAAAAGACGTCGAAGTCGAGAAACTTGTCGCAGGCATGTACCTACTTTGTCTGCCACGAATGTTACTTACGATTGTGTTCAGGCATCTCGTCAGGCAGTGTCACTTTCCTCGACATTGTCAAGGCTCTCGGTGAATATTTGACTGCAGAAGAGGATCAACTACGGACCAAAGGTGCGTATTCTGCAGAAACCGAGGCTCTTCTGATGCATCGACCTGGCTGCAGGCGTACAGATCCTCTCTTCGGTCATCGAGCGATGTCCCAGGGACAAGCTCAATCGACAAGCGGGTATGAACCTTCGGAGAAGCTGTACTCGCACTCCTGCTAATAACATTCTCCAGTCCGAGTTCTGACTACATTCTATTGTTCCAAGCTGGAGGACACGGAAACAATCACACCAGCGCTCAGAGGACTCTCTCACCTTGTCACCTTCCCCTCTTTCTCGTCTCTTGAGGTCTCTGATGTTCTTTCCACGTGAGTTCATGTCTGCACGTCTTATGTGCAATTCACATCCACGTAGAATCTTCCAGCATGTTAACATGCAACCGTTGGTGCAATCTACACGTTTCTATGTCTACAACATCATAGACGCTCTCATGAGCATCCATCAGGATGATCTTAAGAACATGGGGGAGCGATTTCTTTCCAGTTACGCCGCATTGGTATCTGGAGAGAAGGATCCCCGCAATCTCCTTGTCGCTTTTAAAATTGCGCGCGCGATTCTGACTGGCTTTGATATGTCGAAACATGTCGAGGTACGTGCACACATCGCTGGAAACAAGAATGTCGCCTCATACGAGCCAGAACTACTTTGACATCACCTTTTGTTACTTCCCCATCACCTTCCGTCCCCCACCAAACGATCCATATGGAATTAACATTGATGATCTCAAAGACTCACTTAGGTATGTCTCGACGTTAACTGTTATTCTAGTCTCCGATTTACCTATGGGCTGGGTTATGTAATGGGGGTGCGCCGTTGGAACAATCTCCAAATAGATCATGTCTCAGCGCAACTCCTGCTTTCGGATCCCTTGGCATGTCGCTTTTCCTTGAAAAGCTTATAATTGGGTCACCAGCGACCAAGGTCTGTCTTTCATCCAAGAATCATGTCCAATTCGAAATACTTCCACTTGTGTATAGCGGGACGTTTTACAAACAATGACGACTTGTTTTCCTGTTTACGGAATCAATGTGGCACGGGAGTTTGGGCGTAAAGTTTGGAGTGCATTGAAACTCGAGGTATGTAACCCCTCGCTACACTTTATTAATCTGCCAGAGCGTGAATATTCCCAGATTTTCCAGCCCACGGACCCCTTGACCGAAGAAACAGCTTTGGACACCTTACGCGCTTTTATTCGTGTTCTCCGGCCTACTTCAACCGCACCCGCTGGTGCTCCTGATGGCATTGACCAAGTGGTACAAACGATCTGCAGCGACTCTCTTGAGGCGATTGGCGAGCCCGAGAAGGCACAAGCCAAAGCAGGGATGAAAGTCTTGTGTACACTTATCGATGCTTCCCGTACGTCGACATTAGTCCTCTCGAAAGTGTATTGACGAGAGGAGCTGATTTAAAGCCGATCAGCGAAACTCGGGAATAATGCAATTAAAGACGCGGTTGACAAATTAATTGAGCTATTCCATGATCCAGGAGAAGTGTCGAATCGAGCAGCAGTGATCATGTTCTTGACAGACCTCCTGAATGCTTTTGTATCACCTTCGGCTACGTCGGAAGCCTCTACAGTGGCTGAACATCCGTCGAGGGATCCTCCCTCAATAGTACCTTCCTGTCTGACGTCCCACAAGGATGCCATACTTGGGATACTGGTCGTCGGACTGAAGTCTTCTTCAACCCGTTTGCCCGCCGTTCACGGTCTCTCAACTCTTATACGCCTTCCCTCTTTTGTGACAGATGCCGAGTTAGGTTACATAGTACTCGAAGTTGGGGGGTTCGTTGGCGAGGAACTCGACGAGATTGAGGATGTCACGTACGTAACTCTATCCGGAATTGTTTGGAGCTTGCTTTCCGGGGAAGATGCTGACGCTGTCTCAGCCCTGATATCCTCTCCCTGCTATCTTCGATGGCCCTCATTGCGCCACACCATCTTGCAGACCAAACGCTCCCTTCTCTGTTTGCCATGCTTCCTGAACACGCACCTTCTCGAGATGCTCGATCCGAACGTGCAAGGTATTGGCGCTCTCTTTGCGCCTTGAGCAAGCTCTGCGTCCAGCCGACTCTGTTTGAAACTCTAGTTATCCGTCTTACAGCCAAACTAGAATTGCTTTGCTCTCCGTGCCCAACCGCGTTGTCTGGAGTCTCACCCATAGGAACAATGGAAGCCGAAGAAGCTGAGCACAACGCTGCATACGCACACGCCATTCTCCTAACCCTCGCCAATACACTCTCAACGAAAGTCTCCAAAGTACGACCTGACCCAGATGTCCCCAAGTATGTCGATCATCTGCTTCCTCACATTTTTCGGCTGTTCCTCGCCGCTGCGGTAACAAGCGAGCCACGAATCCTGAAGGATCAACGGCTACTATGCGTGGGCGCGCGGATTGTGAAGTTAGTAGTGGAGGCATTATCTGCAGAGTATGTTATCTCTTTCTCCTTGCAGGCTCAGACATTCACAACGCCACGTAGACAACAACAGAGGTTCATCGTTGGACTAGAGGCAGCTTTTCTTCAGGGCCAGGTCAAAGCTGTTACTGGGGGAGATTTTCCTTCCGTTACAGAGGAGTTCAGGCCCACACATGTTAGTATGCTTATTGGTTTGCCTTGGCCGAGACATTGATCACCCTACAGGCTGATGCTAGTTCACGCCAGCGAGAAACGATGGCTCTTTTTGCAGCAGCACATGTTCCGATCCGAAGGGAGGTGCGTCATCATTTCCATGGACTCTTCATAAATGCGTCCTAGTCTCAGTCTTGCAGGTGTTGGTAATGAAGAGCTCGGACTCTACGATCACCCTAACAGCATTTCTCAAAGATATGGTTCGGTGGTGCAGTTTGTCCACTTGTAGCATCCTACAAAGAGAGACCGCATCCGAGCTATTTGCGACACTGGTGAATAAATACACGGATGGTATGTGTCGATTAGATCTATTTGCGACACGCTTAAATTCATTTACCTTGGAGATGTTTCTGACTTCCTCGACGAAATGCTATCAAGTTATTGGTCGACTACGCTCAATAATGTCCGTGTTCCTCCTGAAGCACGGCGTAACGCCATAGAGACCTGGGTCTGGGTGAGATTACACCTGACCATCATTCCGCGTCAGTTTGCCGAACTCGGACATAGATAACCAGAGGCTTGGTCGTCCGGTCCCACCCTTTGGCGTCATCGTTTATAGACTGCCTGTTCACTCTTCTCGATGACGAAGCTGTGCACTGGAGCGCGGCACACGCACTTGGGACGTTGGTCGCAGATGACAAGGTTTTGACTAAACGTAACGGTGCTGTACTCAAGGTAGGCGAGGACTGAGCTGAGAATGCAGATATCCTCATTTCGACGTCCTAGATTCTTCATGCTCAGAAATACTTCAACGTCGTGTTGCCAAAGATGATAGAAGGCGCGAAGAAAGTTGATGGTGTGTAGTTGAACGCCGATACATGACCGTGGGTTTGACGGGTGAACGTAGGAACGAAGCGAGAGACGGCCTACCTCATCGCTGTCGCGTCTCTCGTCAACGCATGCCCGAAGACATTGTATGGAACACAGATGCCCACCGTGCGTTCGTGCGTTATAACACTTCTCATTGACTTGAGCATTATCCTGTAGCTTATGCCGCTACTACTCCGCGGACTCGAGGTCGCGGATCCTGCAATACGCTCGAACATCATCGAGACGCTATCAAATAATATCAGTACTTCTTCAGACGACCAATTATTGTCGACGTATGCTTCCACCCTCGTAGTTTCCATGCTCAAAAATTGCGTGGTAGCAGACATGCCAGAACCTGTGAGTGACTGGTGTCTGATTAACCATCCATCGATCATAACGATGCACAGAGAGTGCGTGTGGCAGCGTTGAAGAACCTAGCGCTTCTGCCGGGCGCAATACGCTATGACTTGCTTCATCCTTACAAGCCCCGGGTTCTGAAGGACCTTGCAAAGGCGTTGGATGATCCCAAAAGAGCCGTGCGCAAGGAGGCGGTGGATGCTCGGTTCGTCCTTTTGTTCTCACTTGCCAGTCTGATGATGACGATCCCACCGTATAGGACAAAGTGGTGAGTCGCCCACGCGGATACGCGTGCATCGACTAACGGTGCATCGGATAGGTACAAGTACAGTGGCTAAGTTTTATGATTAAAGGTCGTATGTAGAATGTAAGCCACGTTGGACCCCTCGCGGGGGGGTTAATCTACCTGGATTTCGATCTCCGCTTGGAATGGCGGCGGCAGTGGTGAGTTGCCTTGTCGTTGCGGTCGCCAGAGTCATGTGGGTCAGTGAAATCCTCGAGCCTGGTACTGCGACGCTGCTGAGCGTTGGTTGCTAGACCGAGCATCGCAATCCAGAAGGACGCACTTACTGGTTCAACACCGCAAGCCGGGAGAGCGTCTGGGAGAAACCAGACGGTAAGCCCCGCCCATGTCCCTGCTTGCTACCGTCTCACTTCACTGCAGACCTTAAAACCCCATTCGAGGTTCGAGTTTTCCTCTCGGTTGTCGTCGCTGCTCAGCCTGCTATCACAGCGCGCTTTGACGAAGACCAAATGGAAGGAATACTTTTCCGGAGGGAGGAAATACTACTACAACGTGGGCACATTCATTTACTTCCTCGTTTCAGCTCAGCATCCAACCACATGTGTGCCTAGACGGAATCCAAAGAGTCCAAGTGGGACATGCCAGATGAACTTCTGCTTCTCCTCGAAAAGGTTGAGCAAGAAGCACAAGGTAGCCAGCTCGTGCTGGCCGGCACTGTGTAAGCCCATTTTGTGTTGTTCTGTGGCTTGCGCATCACGATACTTTAACAGTCCTGCGCCGCCTGCTGTGGCCCAGAGTTCCGTCGACCCATCCATTGGTACCCCCGCGACCCCTGCCTCCACCCTTGCGAATGGGACAGATGGTACGGTTTCTCTCCCGGGTTCGATCCTCCCGTTCTCTTCTGGCAGCGTTCTCCCCGCGCGACCGAACCTCCCTGATGATCCGGTGATTCCACACAACGGCTTCGCAACCTTGGACGAGGGAGAGAAGGCGTTTATGCACTTGTTGAGGAAAGCAGGTGTCGATGCGGATTGGAGTTGGGATCAAACTATGAGGGCTATCATCACCGATCCTTTGTATAAAGCGCTGAATACACTCGCCGAGAAAAAAGCAGCTTGGCAAAAGGTTGGTGTCATGTTCCTCGTTCTGATCCTCCTTGCATCTGTCACCAGTGGAGTACTGATCAGGCATATCATAGTTCACTGACGGACTCCGTGCGAAAGAGGAAGAAGAGAGGGAAGCCCGATTGTCCAAGCTACGTCCCGCAATAAGGAATATGCTCAAAGGCAACCCGAACGTCTTTCACTACACGACATTTTCTACAGCCGACAAGCTCTTCTCACAACATCCAATTTGGCAGCAGGCAAAAATCGAAGCAGAGCGGAAGCTCATATTTGAAGAATATGTCGCAGAACTCAAACAACGTGAAGTGGTGCGTATTCGTTTATTTCACGTGCACTTACTATTTAGCTCATTGTGTCATGTCGCTTCCTGAGGTCAGCAAGAAACTAGGGCAGCTAGAGCTCGCAGTATTTCCAAGATTGTAACTCTCTTCAAGGAGTTGGGCGTCGATGTGCTTACGCGATGGCGCAAAGCCCATGAAATGGTCGTCGAGTCAGAAGAATGGAAGAATGATGAGGAGCTGCGAAGACTTCCCACTCTTGATATACTTCTGGCTTTCGAGGACTACAGTCGAGTCAAAGAACGTGAGTTTGAGGAGGAAATGCGGCGTGCCCAAGTGGAAAAGATCAGAACCGAGAGAAAAGCCCGCGAGGCGTATAAGGTAGACACTCCTGTTGTTTTTACGCGTCATGAATGCGTTCTCACCTGTGGCAGGCTCTCCTTAAAGAATTGGTCGATGCAGGCAAGGTCAAGGCACGTTCAAAATGGCGCCAGGTTTACCCTACATTCGCTTCAGATCAGCGCTATCTCAATCTTCTCGGAAAACCCGGCTCCAATCCCTTGGAACTTTTTTGGGATGTCGTTGATCAACTCGACCAGAAGCTCGATGCAAAGATCGCCATCACGGAGGAATGCATTCGTAGAGTAGAGGTGCCAAACGAGGCGCCAGAGGATGCAGCCAAGGTTGCAGTAGTCACTTCGCAATCGACTTTTGAGGAATTAGTGAAAAGGGTCAGAAGGGATCCCGAGTCAGTTAGGAAGCTGAATGACGAGGACCTTCAAGATGTTTTCCGTTCCGTGAGCCTCTTTACTTGAAATTGTTTCTGCTACTCACCGTTTGTCAGTTACACGACCAAGCCGTAAAGAAGCATCAAGATGAGAAGCGTCGTTATGAACGCAGGCAACGACATCTCCAAGATGATCTGCGCTATGCCCTCAAGAAACTCCCCGATCCCATAGATGTCAATATGCCATACGATGCTGTGGGTTCAAGCATTTCTATATTTACGTCCGTTTTTGACCCATTCAACTCCGCATATATTACTAGATCGTAGCCTTCATTGAGCACCTTCCAGAGTACAAAGCCATTGAGGACGAAGAAAGCCGTCGTGCTGCCTTTACCAAGTTCGTAAAGAGGCAAAAGGAGCGCCTCCGCGAGGCTGCATCCGAAGATGGCGCTTCTACCACGAGCAGGAAGCGCAAGGAACCACCTCGTGATGGCGATAGGGATCGCGAGCGTGAACGAGACAGAGACCGGGAGCGCGATCGTGACTCGTACCGCGACAAAGGGCGGGACTACGAGCGTGACAGGGACCGCGAACGCGAACGCGATAGGGACCGTGGTGATCGCGACCGTGATCGCGAGAGGGACAGAGACCTGCGCGGCTCGCGGCACCATCACCGTGTAGACGATCATGACACATACACCCGCGACCATGGGCATTCAGAACGCGACAAAGATCGAGACCGAGACCATCGGTCTTCCAAGCAGCCCCGCGACGAGCGAGATGGGCGGGATGACAGACGACGGCCTCGTCGAAGCTCAAGAGACCACGGGTATGGGCGTGGGTATGACGAGGCGCCTCCTTATGGAAACGAAAATGAAGACGGAGATAGAGTTCGGGAAAAACGCGAACGAAGCAGAGATGTAGGACGCGAATTGTCGAGAAATGAAGAAAAGGGACATGGTGAAAGGGCTGAGAAGGTATGTAAATTGACACTTGGGAACCAATCACTGACTTGTCGTAAAGCGGGCAAGGTACGACGCCGAAGTTGACGAATCGAAGGAGCACAAGGGGGACAGGGCGCGTAGGGCTGAGACCCCGGAGGAGGGGGAGATATAGTGGAATGTCGAATGTGCGCATCTTTGACCTACCCACACTAAGCCCCTACAGTTAACATGTCGAACTTCAAAGACCCCAATGGGCTTGTTGCTTCCTATGTCCTCGCATTACCTGAGTCATCTTTTTTCTCATCGTCACGACGGCGATTAAGCGAAAGGTCTGATGGTCTGCTGATGAGTGGAGATTCCTGCTTGTGTATGAACTTTGCAGCCCCTACTTTCGCTGAAACGAACCTCTAGTTCGCACCATCATCTTCGGTTCTTTTCACAGATTAGCTTCGCCCCATGCAATAATTGTGAAGTCGAGTTCGAACTAGTGCATGGGATGTGATATATTCAATATCGAGGAAGTTTCGGAGAGATGCCGGATTCGGGCTCGAGAAGGGAAACCTGCTGACCTATACCCAAGGGATCGATGACCGAGCCACGTAGACGGTGAGTGACGCTGACTCGCTAATTCTGACGGTGATGAATTGTGCGCCTCCGCCTGGCAGTGAAGCATATGTGCAAAAGACTAGATCAGACGAGCATTGATTTCGCGCTTGACATTGATATCCTGGATGTTGTATCCGTTCAAACAACAATTATTCTGTGCCTTTGCACACCCTTGGGAAGTACTCGGAAATAGCTTATATGTTGACACATTGTGGTAGGTCATACGCACCTCCTCCCTATTGTGAATGACATGGGATGTCATCTCCCTAAGGGGGGACCATATGCGCTGCTAGCCACGGTTGAACGATGAACGTCAGGGTCTGGACGTCCTGAAAACACGACCGGTGGGGACTCGATGGAAAAAATCTCCTGGTTGAAAGGAAGTCCATCGATGCATCAATCCAGAGGTCGCATGTCTGTTGATCGCGAAGCTTCGTGAAAGTCAGTGCGGCCGCGAAACGGTGGGTTCCATCCACAATTCTGTGGGCGCAGAGAAACGTTACACACGGTAGCCTTGCCGATCAGAGTTGTAGCTTTGCTCCTCCCAGTCTCCTCACTAGGAAAGCTGGACAAACGTACATATTGGCCTGATTCCGTCGAGGAACTTCCTTTCGAAACCAAAGGCAGATGTTGGCTAGACCCAATGGTATAAACATTACGAAACAATTAGCCCCTGAGACTAAAAAGTGTGAACGCGCCCTTGGCCGAGGTACGTGGCATCGCCATACTGTGCCAACAGACGTCGAACTGGATTAATCACCGCCTATTGAAGCAGGACTACGACCACTGAAGATAAGCATGTCGTTGCATCCATACTGGAAAATCAAGAGTAACTCATGTGAGTACGCATTCTTTAGAGAAGGAAAAGTAGTGAGAAGTAGCATTGCGATGCCTTGAAAGAGCTACCAATAGCCACTACGACTATGCGGCCATCA
Organism: Phylloboletellus chloephorus; assembly: GCA_038091355.1. NCBI lineage: Eukaryota > Fungi > Basidiomycota > Agaricomycetes > Boletales > Boletaceae > Phylloboletellus > Phylloboletellus chloephorus. The sequence continues at coordinate 5,767 of JBBPOI010000163.1, read as the reverse complement.
ACGCCAATGAACATTTGGTTGTATAGATACTGTTTCTCATCTGCTCAGTCGAGGTGAGAAAATACACGAAACTGCCTCCTCCTCCCCACTATGGTCAGGCTATGTGCCAGGTCAAGCCGACGATCCCAAGGACAGGATTTTAATGACTCGATGCGAAATCTCCTGGTTCGGATTCGGAAGATTGTATGGCTGTTGAGCATGTAGGAATGATGTTTGAAGGTGAAATGTCAGTGCCTAGACGAGCTTTTGAGCGGCGCAGAACTGGCCACTTCAAAGAGCCATCCAAGAACAGAACCCCTCTGGAGCCAGCGACTACCCATTTCCGTGCCCGCCAATTGGGCGGATCTTGTACAGTATCTGTCAAGTAGCCATCCCATGGTATAAAGGTCGACGCGAGTGGGACAGAACAGCAGCTCGACAATGGCTAACAACCTGAAAGAGGGCACCTGCGCGATCATCTCCCTTGTGGAAGGATAGCACTGCCTGCCTCTCAGCCAGTGGTCACGAACACCCCCGCCACTGAGGGGGGGGGGTACGTCGCTCCTTGGGCTGCCAAAAGACGCCGTGCCGGATTAATCATAGCTGATTCCAGTGGGATATGAAGCACGTGGAGGGGAAGGACAACGTATACCTGCTCAGCGTCGGCGGCTTCACATCCTCTCATGATAAAGGCGTCATTGCAGCCATTCACGGATATCAATCCCAGGAGTGACTTATCGCCTACCAAGAGCATCAAGACACGTATCCTTGAGTGCGCATTCTAAAGAGAGAAGCAAAAGGATCAAGAAGTCATCATCCAGCATCGAGATTAGTCAAACCGGTACAGGATGGATGACCCGGATGGACTATGGAGTTGGGTCCGACGCGTCATCAGCTGTGAGTGACAGTAATATAGGTGCTTGATTTTAACTGGAGAACTTCACAGATCGTGGTGTTCCAGATCATCAGCCGGCTACATACCCTTCGTAGTTTCCGCCCCAGTACTTGTCCAGGCACGAATTCTCTGACTAACTTGGCGTCCTTTGGAGATTGGATGGAGGAAATCAGTGTACTGCACAATCTGTACCGCGACAGCGTGTGGCATCGGGTGAAAGCTTGGTCAAAGAACGAACAATGAAATTGGCAGTGGAGGACTGTTGGCGGTGGTGTCGCACGGACTGAAATGCATTTTTGCAAGGAAAAAAAAACGCTGGTGATCAAAACTATGCTAGTGCGATGGTAGTTAGTCTGCCTGCGCGACCAAAGAGCTTTATGATGGGAGGTCCGTGAACTGGATGGGTCCAATGCGTAGACGGGTGTATGGGTGCTTGTTCTTGATGGTCTTTTGGTAGCCCTTTCTGCGTTTCTTCTTGAAGACGACCTCCATTTTCCCTTTGGTATGCTCTATGACGGTGGCCTCCACCTTGAGGTGGTTGCGAGGGAGGAGGGGGCTTCCTCGGAGGGTGTATTCACGTGACCCGATTTCATGGATGTCGCGGAGATGGAGGACGTCGCCGACACGGACGTCTTTGAGATGGGGGACGGTGAGGATGTCGCGCGGGGTGAGGATGTACTTTCTCCCGACGACCGAGGCGACGACATAGTGCGACGGCTGGGCGCGGAGGCGGGCGAGGGCGGCGAGGGTGGGGTCTGGCGGGGCGGATGTTGCGACTGGGAAGGGACGTCAGACACGGCGCTGTCGGGTGGTGCGGTGTGCTCACATCTGCGGACCCAGCTGAGCATGGCGTGTGACACGTTGCGCGCGCATCACGCTGTCACATGCCGAGGCAGTTGAGTCGGCGCTTAAAATCACAGATTTTGAAGCGGACCCGAGAATTCCCTGGCTTTCATCTCCACCGCGACCATGCATAGAGGCGCACGCAAGCTCGTCCTCGCCGCCGTTCCCAGAGTCTGTCCTTTTCTTTCTTTCCTTCTTTCCCCCCATCCAACGCGTTTTTCTTCCAACAGGCCACGCGCCGCACATATGCTACCGCCAAGCCCGGTTCGTGCCGCCTTCCTTTCCCATTCCTAGCTCTCACTCGCCTTCGCAGCTGCGTCCGAGGTTTCGTCAATATTGGAGTCCCGCATCTCCGGCACGTCAGTCGGTGGTAACGTCGAGGAGACTGGTCGCGTCTTGAGTCCGTTGGTTTTCATCCTCTCGACTTGTCCCCCTCATCCTTTTCCTCAGGTGTCGGTGACGGTATCGGCCGCGTCTGGGGTCTCAAGAATGTGCAAGGTACTGCGTTCCTCTTCACATCAGCCTAAAGTAATCTTGGTATACAGCCGAGGAGATGGTGGAGTTTTCTTCTGGTATTCGCGGCATGTGTTTAAACTTGGAGGCCGACAATGTTGGTGTATCCATCTTTGGCAACGATCGTCTGATCAAGGAGGGCGACACTGTCAAACGCACTGGCCAAATCGTCGATGTTCCCGTCGGTCCAGGCCTTCTCGGTCGTGTCGTCGATGCTCTCGGCAACCCAATCGACGGCAAGGGTCCTATCGAGGCTGCCGAGCGTCGCCGTGCCTCCTTGAAGGCTCCCGGTATTCTTCCTCGTCGTTCTGTCAACCAGCCCATGATGACCGGTCTCAAGCCAATTGACGCCATGGTTCCCATTGGTCGTGGTCAGCGTGAGCTCATTATTGGTGACCGTCAAACCGGCAAGACCGCGGTTGCCATCGACACGATTCTTAACCAGAGGCGATGGAACGAGGGCAAGGACGAAGAGAAGAAGCTCTACTGTGTCTATGTTGCTGTCGGCCAGAAGCGTTCAACCGTCGCCCAGCTCGTAAAAACTCTCGAGGAGAACGATGCCATGAAGTACTCCATCATCGTTGCTGCCACCGCATCGGAAGCTGCTCCCCTACAGTACCTCGCTCCCTTCTCCGGCTGTGCCATGGGTGAATGGTTCCGCGACAATGGCAAGCACGGTGAGTAAATCAACTTCATTCTGTCCCAACTTGGCTCATGCCGTTCAGCCCTCATCATCTACGATGACTTGTCCAAGCAGGCAGTTGCCTACCGTCAAATGTCCCTCCTTCTCCGTCGTCCCCCCGGTCGTGAGGCTTATCCTGGTGATGTCTTCTACCTCCACTCCCGTCTCCTCGAGCGTGCTGCAAAGATGAGCGACAAGTTCGGTGGTGGATCCCTGACTGCCCTGCCTATCATTGAGACTCAGGGTGGTGATGTCTCTGCATACATTCCTACTAACGTCTGTGCCTTGACATTTATTTATTTCATCATGTTCTCATGCATCGCTGCAGGTCATCTCTATTACTGATGGTCAAATCTTCTTGGAAGCGGAACTCTTCTTCCGGGGTGTCCGTCCCGCCATCAACGTCGGTCTTTCCGTGTCTCGCGTCGGCTCCGCTGCCCAGACGTAAGTTGCCGCGTGATGAGTTCGCGTAGTCATCTCATTTGCTTGCCTCATTAGCAAGATTATGAAAAAGTTCGCCGGGTCGCTCAAGCTGTACCTCGCCCAATACCGTGAAGTTGCTGCCTTCGCCCAATTCGGTTCTGATCTCGATGCCTCCACCCGCTTCTTGCTCAGCCGTGGTGCTCGGTTGACGGAGCTTCTCAGTACGTACTCTGGTCGCGGTGGACCCGAGTATTCTAACGTTTTTGGTTGAAGAACAAGGCCAATACCAACCTCTCCCTATGGAGGTCCAAGTGCCTATCATCTACGCAGGTGTCAACGGTCTGGTGCGTCGGGTTGTGTTTGGCGAGAGTTGACTATCTCATCTGCCCCTCAGCTTGACTCTATTCCGGTCGATAAGATCACGCAGTGGGAAGCCGAGTTCCGATCACATTTGACCAGCGCGCAAGCTGCTCTTCTCGAGGAAATCGCGACTGGGAACGTCAGCCCCCAGACGGAGGCCAAAATCAAGAAGGTCGTTGAGGACCACGTTTCTTCATTTATATCGTAGGCAACACCCGCTTTGGTGTGGGGACACGTCATGTCCTGTTATACCTTTGCGAATGCTATCATTATTTCGCAGCGCGACAGATGTTTACTGTAGGGGGAATGGCGGGAAGACATTGTGATTCTGGAAGAAGTTGGATAGCCTTTTGGATGTGTGGAACTCAGTCTGCAACGTCGGATGTTACGTCTAGCTGTCCGTCGTCCTCATCCTCGTCGTAGTACTGGTTATCTTCTTCCTCGTCCATCGACTCTTTCAGCTGCGGAAATACAGTCAGTCGGGTTCAAGGCCGACGACGAACTCACCATCTCAAGGAGCTCGTGACACTCGTTCAGGTGTGCCATGACGATGCCCTGACCTTCTGGGATGCTGCCATCATGACCAACGAACTTGCCGTCTTTCCGCATGGAGTCGATTTGGTGGAGCGCCAGCTGATACTGGGGAACACGTTAGGACACATCGCGGGTCACGCGACGAGCGCGTACCGGGTAGAGGTCGCGAGGACTAAACGGTCCACCATACTTGTACACCTCGTTGAGGCATTTCTTTACGGTCGAGAGCTTGTTCGCCTGTACGAGTTAGCAGCGGCATGCAGCGGACGGGGCGAGGCAGCGCGCACTATGGGCATCAGTTCCTCCGACACGGGCTCGCTCGACGAGAGCAACCGGTAGATGAGACCGTAACATCGTCTCAGGAGGTAAAGCAAAACCTAGACCCTCCCCGAGTTCATCGCCGTCCCGGGAGAGAGGAAGGAGAGGACCGCTCACGAATTGTCCTGGGGGACGGTTTCCGTCAGCATCCACGAACTTGCCGTCGATCCTCATTTTGTCGATCTCTTGGAGACTGAGAGAGTAATTGTACAGGTCCGTTTCCCGGAGGCTCCATCTGTGGGTGAGGACGAGGTTCTCGAGCTCGGAACGGAGCTGGTTGAGGCGGTCGTGTATTGGCTTGAGCGAACTGGCTACGTTCTTGGACTCGTCTTGAGCCTTGATCTGCTGCAAGATGTCGAAGCAGTCTTCCAGGAGGGACGAGCATATTGCCTGTGAGGCCGGTACGATGCCTCCTGGTCCAAGGAACTTGCCATCGACGCGTTTCCTGTGTAGATTGCGATGTGAGTTCAATCATCGATGTCATTGCAATGAACGAGCACTCAACGAGTCGATCTTGCGAAGCTCCTCGGCCAGAGGCTTAAGCTCGGCCTTGTGAGATGCCTCCTTGGCAGCCAGGGCTACGAGTTGTCGTCGCAGAGAAACCAAACGTTCGTGGATGGGAATGAGCTCGACGGATATTTCGGACAGCGAGTCCTGCAGGGAGCGGACGATGGCATCTAAAGAAGACGGAGGCTCGAGGTGGCTCGTAATCGGACATGAAAAGAAGAGCGCACCACATTCGTTGAGCTGGCGCTCGAGCAATTTGGTCATGGCCTCTGGATGCTTCCCGCTGTCGGCATCGTGTTGGACGATGGAGCGCAGATCACCTAATCTGCGGTGAAATGGACCGAGATCGGACTCGTTGTAGACGCCTGATTCCTCCATATGGCTGAGGATTTGCTGAAGTAAAGAGTCAGTACATGGGCAACGAGATCTGCTTGAAGAAGGTCAGGAGGAGGTGCCAGTCGGGTTTGGATTGCGGAGGGTGGCAAGGAGGTGACGAGGACACTGACCCGCATGGAGGCCAACTGGGAGTATGCGGCGGGACATTCCTTTGTGCGGCCGAGGGTGAGATAGCAGAGGGACAACAAGCTGAAGACGTCGGCGAGGGTGGTGTCGAGGCGGTTGTTGTGGACGGTGTTGTCGTCGCGAACGTCGTTCAGCTTGGTGACTGTGGCAAGGGCAAGGGTGGGGTTGGGTGGCGGGGGGCGGGAAGGGAC
>JBBPOI010000162.1:0-24192 GCA_038091355.1 Phylloboletellus chloephorus | reverse complement strand
GGAGCTAGTAGCGCAATAGCGCTGATAGAGTCAAGTTGATGATAAGTACAAAACCGATGGTGTATGCCTATATACTCGAACGTTGGTATTCCAACTGGTTTGGCGTTGTGCTCCAATACAGCCAGCCTTATATACGTTACAAGGTGTGTGACATGTCACGGATGTGACTTGCTAACTACTATAACGGAGTTCTGCATAATGTAGTAAATAAATAACTACATGGGAGTATGAGCTTATACATAGTGCGTAAGGCCATGTTCAACAGGATTTACACACGAGCTGCTGTGTCTTTCGTTCGGAAAGTCGGCAGATGGCCCGTTGACTGCCGGAAGCACTGTCATTGCACCACGGTAACTGCAGAACTAGGGTTAGACCCCAAGCGACATACGGTGGATTCAGATTCGAAAGTCGACGAATGTTAGGGTCCAACGTTCCTCTTTTCTTCCAGTTGACTGCAGATGACCTGGCATGGTCATGTGCCTAGCAGCTGAGTGTGGATCCCAGTGACTACTCTCTGTGTTCATGCACGCGGTGCTCTTTCCAGGCCTCTCCATGCGATACAGCACATCGACAAGACTAGGTGCGCCGATCCCCTACGGACAGAGATATTGACGCCCTAGCATAGCAACCTCGAGGCGGTTGGTATGCCGATGGTCGAGACAAACATCATGGTGCCCCTGCCAATGTAAGACTGCCCTTTGCCGTGGTTGTGGGTGTGAGGAGGACCCCTGTGACTGGATTCAAACTCCGGGGTGGCGCGGCGTCGTCCCGAACGATGAGGACGACCGATGCAGTGATGCTCACGACGGGGTATTTTGCGGGTGGGTCTGTACAGAGCAGCTCGCCGTTCCGTCGGCCATGGGCGCTAGATCTCAGGAAGATGGGGGGTGGTCTTTGGGGTCCTTGAGCGGAAGCGGTGTCGAGTTCCCGCGGGTTGGCTTCAGTTGGGCTTTCGTTATTGAGCGACTTTTCGACTTGACTCTCCAGTCAACAGCCCGCACGAAACATAACGTTGTTTCCCTTCATCTTCTGCTCGCCAGCTTGCAGCAAGGGCTTGTTTTCTCTTCCTTCCACTTTTGAGTCGAAACCGCGAGCCCGAGTCTTGCAAGCCTTGATTCTTCTCCAAGCGGTCTTTAGTCGCGTCGTGCTTGCTATCTTTGATCATTTCTGCTCTCTTCTGCTCTCTTCTCATATCTTCTCTCCTTGATTTTTCGTGCCTTCCTATCTTTTCACAATGGCAACCACTTCCCGTTCAAAGCAGCCCAGGAAGGGTATGGCAGACCCCACTGCTCGGTATGTCTGCTCCCACCTCCTCGCCACATATGTCCTTCGTCACCATCTTTACCCGTTCTTCCCCCGTCTTTAGTCGTCCAGCGTGGTCAGGGGCAAGGGCTTCTCCCAGTTTCTCTCCAGCAAACAACACGTCCCGCCTTCCCAATGCCCCGCCCTCAGCCGTTCAGGGAGGCTTCCCCCCATTGGCGACTCACGCCAACGGCACGCGTCCTCAAGATCTTCCACAGGATCGCGTCCTCCAGACTCTAGCTGGTCTGACTGTGCGTCTTACATATCTGATTCCATCCAACGTCATGAGCCTACATCTTCCATCTCCCATCAGGGTACGACGGTCACCTTGTCGACAAAAGCTGGTCAGCGCTACGAGGGTGTGATTTCGTCCACTAGTCCTGAGGGCGACTCGGCTGGTGTCTCTCTGAAAGACGCGAAGGAGATCTCGAAACCGGGCACTCCTCTCAAAGACAACCTCTTCATCCTCTCCGCCAACATCGAGAATTGGCAGTCTGGGCCAGCAGATGCTAAAGTGCCCAATGGTGACAGTCAGTCTATTTTACATGACTGCAGAGTCGTCACCTACATTGATACTGATGCGCCAATCTTCCTTGATGCAGCGTTTCGGACAGATGCTGATATCAGCAAGGGCAAAGTTTCACGAGAGCGGGAGTTGCAGGCGTGGCAGTCCTCAGACTCACACGCGTCACCTGTGGCCCCTACAACACATCACGACGGGGTCGGAGACGAACTTACATTTGGACCTGCTGCAGGCAGCAATACCTCGTGGGACCAATTCGCCGCCAACGAACAGATGTTTGGCGTCACGACATCGTTTGACGAGGAAGTTTACACGACCAAGCTTGATAGGTCTGCGGCGGACTTCAAAGAGAGGGAACGAAAGGCACAGCGTATTGCTAGTGAGATCATGGGGGTACGTCATTTGCCGCGAGGGTGCTTTGCTGTATTTAAAACGGACGTGATCACAAATTCGGCAGAGTGCTACCAACAATCCGCATATAGCAGAGGAGAGAAATTTGAACGTCGATGACAGCGGCGTAAACGAGGAAGACAAGTGCACATCTCTGTTTTCGTCCCGCCTACACCTTCCTTACGGCGCAGCACAGATACGGCGCGGTCGTCCGTGGTTCAAATGCATACATTCCGCCTGGCGCACGCAAACAGCATCAGCAACTGCAGCAGCAGCAACAGGTTGGTTTGGTTGGAGCTTCAGCCATCACCAGCCCTCCGAAACCCGATATTCCCAAGGTTTCCGTCAATGGCCCTGATGGAACGGTGGTCCCTCCGAAAGAAGCACCTCCGACCGCCAAATCGACTTCCCCAGCTCCGTCAACGTCATCAGTGAACAAGGTTTGTGGTTTCAATGTTTCCCCAGAGCATCGAGCATCGGTACAGCCTGCTTACTGACCATCGTGATTTCTTTCCGCCTCTTTGTAGCCGCCAGCAGATCCCCTCCCAGCGTTCCGTGACTTTGTAACTAATGAGAGGCAGCGTTTGACCCAAAAGAAGCAAGCCCTGTTCAAAAGTGAAATGGACAAACGCAAGGCTGAGTTGCTCAAGTTCTCGCAGACATTCAAGGTCAGTCACCCACGTGTGTTTCACTGTCAATAGTCAACTTGGCGTTGCGCAGCTCAATAAACCCATTCCTGACGACCTGGTACTTATTCTGGCCAAGGATGAAGAAAAGCAGCGGCAGATTCGTGAAAAAGCCTCTCAGGATGCATCCTCAACGACAGCTCGTGCGATTGGTGCTGTAGGAACACTCAACCCATCTCCGAGTGCTTCGCGCGTGCCGCAAATACCTGTCTCTGCCAAGGTCGCACCTGATACGGCGCGGAAACCTGCCCCAGCAGCTGTTGCGCCCACGAAGCCACCTGCGCCTATTTCATCAGCGTCCACTTCCAAAGTACCTGCCAAACCTTCGGAGCCTGGCAAGACGAATGGCAAGCCAACGATCAGTATGCACATTCAACCCATACCCCCTTTCAAAGGGAACAAGACGAAGTCGCCAAGCCCACAAACGAATGGAACCTCGTCCACTGCTGCTGCGCCTACCTCGCCCACCTCAAATCGGCTGAACGCAAATGCCTCGTCCTTCAGGCCGAATCCAAAGGCAAATGCTTTCACCCCTGTAACAACGAGTGCACTGTGTCCCCTACCTGGCAATACTGACCTTGGTGTATTTTGCTTGCATTATATAGGGTCCCACTTCACCTATTCCCAGCACTACCTCTGCTTCTGCCTCAGCATCACCAAACGTCAAGCCTGTGGAATCGGTGAGGGTACTGACTCAATGATCGTGTGTCGCTCAATGTCATTGTAGACCCCTTCCGCGCCCAACCCCTTCTTTGGCACGAAAGTTATTAAGAAGGCTATGGTCCATGTCAAGGATGATTTCAATCCTTTCAAACACAACAACAAGGTTGCTGAGGCCAGCAATATCAGTATAGTGCATTTCTTACGTTGCTGGATATTACTCATATATTGGTTTCAGCCGCAATGTGGCCTTACAATGGCAAACGACAAACAAACATGTTCCCTGCTGTGCCTCACCAACCGCCTCAGCAACCCGCTCACATGGCCCCACCTGGTCCTCCACCTGTTCCCCACCACCCGTACGAAGAGGGCGAACAACGTTTCATCTACGTTCCGTACTACCACGGGCAGGTGAGAAATGACCTTTTACCGTATATTTACGTGATCCAACCTCTGGTCTTAGCCTATCATGCCTGGCATGGCTCCCCCGCCACCTGGTGCCTATGTATCGGCACCCTTTATGCAACCAATGCCTTACCCCCCCACCATGCCACCAAATGCACAGCGTGAGTGGTTGACAATCTGCTTTCGAGCGGTGACCAACATATAGGTCAGCCATGTATGCTGCGTCGCCAATGCCACAAATGCCACGTGGGTTTTCTACTGTTTCGTGCATTATACGACGAGTGTATCGCTGATCGTCGCTTTATCTAGCGCCACAATACATGCCACCACCCCCTGGTACGTACCCTCCTCCGCCTAACGGTGCAGGACCTCGTCCTTCCATGCCACCAACCCCCACCCCGATGCACGCACATCCATACTACCACCAGAGCCCACAACGTTGGTCTCATGTCAACTGTATATTTCTTCCTGTCGCTGAAGCCGCTTATAGTACAACATGCCGTCCCCTACCCAATGATGATGCCACCTGGAGGCCCCAACGGGCCTCCCCACGCGTACGAAGCAGGTCCGGCCCCGCCACCAATGGGTGGTGTAGGTCACGCATGAACATGACCGTGCTGCATCACTCTTTCATTTTTTTCCACGTCATGCTACTGTTGTTGTGAGTTCGGGAGCGATTGTGTGCCAGTCTTTGTTGTATGTGACATGCCCAAGACCGAGGAAGGCAGATTCAAGGTCTTTCAGTACTGTAGCTACGATACTCTGCTGGCATAGATTGCTTTGGATACAGGATTGTGCAGGTTGAGCGGTAGCATGGGAACACACAAGATGGGCGCCAAGCCAACGCTAACGGGCGATGCCGTGTGGGTGGTCTGTGCGCACGCACGGAAAGGTATATAATACGGCGCTGGGGACGCTGAATCTTTACCACTCTGGCCTTTTGGCTTAGATCAAGTGTAGTATCTGTTCTTAATAGTTTAACCACTATTATGAGGGCACCGCCCTCATTTTTTGGTTATCAAATTTTTGCCGCCCTTGACCTCCGCGAGCTCTGCTTGCAACTCGGGGGGCGCGATGACCTTGCCACTGCAGTGCCGGCTTGTGTCGTCGGGGGATCTCGTGGCTTTGACTTCCCTTTGCTGGCTCTCTATGCTGCGTCACTCGATGCTGCCCCCGGTCCCAGCAAACGGAACTCGCTGTCTTGTTATTCTATGCTACTGAAACTACCAGGGAACCAAAGCAAAACTATCCTTCTTTGTATGCACTGGTGGTGCTTCAAGCTCGTCGTTCCAGTGGAACCGATCGAGTCCGAGCATCCCAATGTCGTCCTCGGAGATGGGTGTGCACAGAGAGACTCGGGCGCTGGTCGAAGGGGTGAGCGTGGATTGCATTCCTTCGATACTGTCCGGACTGCAAGCCAACGGGATGAATACAGAACTCTGCAAGGAAGATTTCTTCGAGATAGCGCTGTGAGGATGTAGAGCATTTGTTTGCTTCGACTGGCTAGTCGTCTTCTCAAGAAAAGAGTCGCTGGTAATCCCATCGGTAAACAGAGTGGCCTGTGGTGATGACCCGACAGCCACACCCTTGCATGGTCTCGCGTGCATCGTCTTTCGAAGAGGATGTGGCGTTGCGGTATCCTGAGCAACGAAAGAGCTCGTAAGTGGTTTCATGTTTGCATGCAGATTCTGTGACGACACAGATGATGGGGATTTCAGCCCGAGTTCCGTACAGGGAGCACTTGAAAAAACGATGCTGTTGCTCCCGTTGGGAATCCGGCCTTTCTTCTCGACAACTTGAGAGTGAAAAACTCTCGCCATGCTCGTCGGAGGAGAATAATGAAGAGGTGGCAAATATTCGCTGGCCGGAACAGAATGCGACTCTGGGGCTTCGGAGTCTTTCGGGAGAGAAAACAAATGGAATGAAGGCAGAGGTGGCAAAGGAGGCACAGGATTGCGATTGTACTTCAAGGAACGCCTGGATAGCTGAAGAGAATCTCGCGTGCCCATAAGAGGCGACATCGCGATAGACTTGGGTGGTACGCCAGAGAGGAACGAGTACTCGACTTGATTGCTGTGGCTAGGTCCATCGACTAATCTGATCGACGAAGGGCTTGCGCGTCTTTCGGCCCTCGGGACACGATCTTCAGGCATGAGAACGCCCATGGCCTCGTCGAAATCGCCACAAGAATGATAACTGCTTGCCGAATTTTGCTGCACCTGGAGAAGCGCCCTCGAGGAGTTGCTCCCGTGAACGGTAGGGAGTCGCAAGAGTCCGGACGACGAAGCTGAGGCAAACTTCTCCGCACCACCTGAATCACCTGAAAAACTCAAGAAAAGTGTAGATTTCGTGAGGCAAGAGCTCGGATTTGGATTCTTCGACTTCGTTGGCGCGGAAGCAGCGCGCGCTGAACGTCTCTTCGAGTCCGTATGTAGTCGGTACATGAATGAAGCCCTCTGTCTTTGTGTGGATCGCCAGGCTTCTCCATCCAGCCCTGACGTCAAGTTTGTCTCCCAAGCGGGAGATCCAAAGCAGCCGACCACGAGGCCACGGTACCATTTTCCGTGTTTGTGCTGAAGTCCGTAGCCAGTAGACATTGAAGATGCAGGAGAACGGGAGTAGGAAGAAAGATTGCTGCCAGCGGGCATGGAGGGTGCCAGTGGGGAGTGAATTGTTCCGATACGACGATGCTTCATGTACACAACTTTAATGCCAAGGAAAATGACGAGGAGGATAAGGAAAAGGGAAGTCACGATCAGTGGAAAGTAGTATGTTCTACTAGTAGCTGTGACCGTCGAGGACGTGTGGGAAAGAGGGAGAGCAAGGACACGACTCGGCACAACGAGAGGCAGTCCTCGGTGGGCGAGCACCCGGTCTCGAAAGAACATGCTGGTCGCCAGACTTGGTCGATAACATAAATCACGGCGGGGGAGGGAAGGGGGAGGGGTTCAAGTTCGTATTCCCCTTGGAATTCAATTCGACCACCTACACCCGCCTCCGAGTGGTGCCCGCATTCTGCAACTGGCACGACAACATGGAAGCTCTCAAGGTCATCTTCGATCAAGCAGGATAGGAGACAAATCACAGACGTGAGTTTGGCTAAAGTACACGCCGTCCTGTTCGTGAATAGGTACGTCGCACGAGTGTTCATTGGCGAATGCCGCTTGCACAAGTTCATCTCGATCTTCCTTCTTCGAAAGGGAAAGCAGACCGACACGATTATTTTCGCCATGCACACAAGACAGCACTTTGATTATCATCCAGACATCCAAGGGTTGATGCCATGGTCGGTGGCAGTCATCGCCAACTCCCAACTGCTCGCTGGGAAACTGTTTGACGAAATGTAAGAGAGAGAGTGCACTGAAAGCATGTATACCACCCTCACCAGACGTATAGATACAATCCTCGAGCGGTAGGCGCAGAGGTTCCACTGACGGCGGATCAGTCCAGCTGTTCCTGCCAGTTGTTCCGCGGTGATCCGCTGACCGGATAGATCCAGACCCCGTCGCTACCCGGCCACAGTAAGGAATTGCCCGTCGCAGTGGCTCGGACATGAGGAGATCTGGAGTGTAAGTCAGGTGCTGGTAGCCTACAGTACCACCAGGTCTTGTTTGTGGCGTTACTATTGAAAGCTCGGGTGGTTTCACCCCGCGTCGGGAGTGCACCTTGAATGAACGTATAGATGAAGGGGTAATGTATTAGTGATGTGTAGACCTGTATCCAATGCAACGTGTAAATAGCGCGCGAAGATGGCAGTTGGTATGGAATGAGTAATGATAGGTAGAAACGAGTGAGGGTTGAGATGAGACACCGTGATCATGATATCCGTTGAATTATTGAGGCCTGCACTCGGGTTCACTACCCATCCCATGATCGTCGTAATCGTCGTCATCTTCGTCCTCCCAGTCGTCTTCCTCCTCTTCTCCGAACTGCGAGGCAAAGCCTTCATCAAAGAAGTCCGAACTAGCCGGAAAACACCGTGCACGCACGTCCTCAAGATCAGCTTCCACAAATGCAGCTTCATCAATAATCTCCGGGGCCGGTTCGATGTTTGCCTTCTTTGGCGGGAGGAGTTTTGCTAGTGCCTACGAGCACGATTTCACACATTTGCTTGATGAAGGTCAAAAAACTCACTGCTTGGTCAATACTTCTTAGCCATTCAGCATGTGGCATCTCAATCTCAAGGACGATGTACAGATCACCCTTCTGATCGAAGTTCTTGAAAGTGGGCATGCCTTCACCGCGCAACTTGATGGTCTGACCAGGCGCAATAATCTTGCCGGGTGGGCTCGAGACACTGACTCCCCGACCATCCAGATGGGTAATCAAGATGCGAGAGAAGCCAAGAAGTGCTTCAGATAGCGTAATCCTGACGTTTGCCAGTAAATCACTTCCGGAGCGTTCAAAGGATTCGTGTTGCGACGTCTTCAGGCGGAAGATCACATCTCCAGCTGGAATATTGGGCTTTTATCTGATTGTCAGTCACCGCCCGTGAACGATTTGAGATGGCCCACTTGCTGGTCACCGGCACCCGCTAGAACGATACGATGGCCATCCGGCATTCCCTTCTCGATAAAGATCTCTTGTCGTGTCTTCTCCTTGACGATCTTTTCGCCCTTGCACTTTTTACATCTATTCTTCCGTGAACTCACAATCGTCAACAATCAACATGGTGCCTACCGGTCTTTCTCTCGAATCTTGCTTCCTTCGCCATTGCATTCAGAACATTTGACACGCATCGCGCCATACCTGGACGGGGCAATTTGGGTCTGCGTGAAAGTCCATCCCTTGCCCTCGCATATTGTGCACTCTTTAGGTTTTGCATTCCCTCTGGCACCCGAGCTGGAAACGTAGCATGAACGAAGGCTGGTCTCGTATACGTCAGGTATGCTGACCCATGGCACGTTCCACAAATGACCTCCTTTTCCATGTTGATCTTGACTGACTTGCCGTTGTAGAGATCTTCGAGCGTGACTTGATAAGGAATTTCGGTATCCTCGCCTTTGCGTCTCCGCGGGCCTGGTCCCCCAGCAAAATCGAAGAAAGTTGCTCCTCCACCACCAAAGAACTGAGCGAACATATCGGCGGCATCGGCTGGCATGCCGCCGCCGTGTCCACCTGGGCCGGTGAAACCGTCCATACCCTCTCTATCGTAAACTTCTCTTGAGTTGGAATCGCTCAGAATTTCATAGCTGGTCGGCGTCGCCGATTAAAGGGATGTAAAGGGGAAAAGGATAATACGAACGCCGCAGCTATTTCTTGGAACTTTTGTGCCGCTCCTGGATCGTTGGGGTTCTGTGTAAATGGATAAGTTCATGTCTACATTCCAGACAGCGTCAGCACCAACCTTGTCCTGAATGGATAGAGGGACTCAATATTAGCTGCAGGGAGTTGACAACACTTACAGGATGATGCTCCTTTGCCTAAGATGCTGTCAGACCACAGTCAGCTCGACGTTCGCGGACTGCACACCTTTTTCCGGTAAGCTTTTTTGATATCATCTGGGGAGCACTGTGAGCGTGCAGTGTAATACAAGGTGTGGCACCCACTCTCGGAGGCACTTGGAGGGACACCCAGCAGCTCGTAAAGCTCGGTTTCGAGGGGCACTGGCGTCAGCGTTGGAGAGGCCAAACGGACGGGAGGCAGACACTTACTGTCGCAGAGGAGCAGCGAGTACGCGTTTTTGGCAAGACGCGATGCTCGGCAAGACGACGGAGTTTGAAGCAACTTTGCGAACGCTTAACTGCTGTGGTGAGTCGACGTCTGGATTGCGAGCCGTGATGTCTACATTATCTACATTGTCCGACCGGCCTTGCGCTGGATTGACGACAGTTCAACCTGAGCCCATGTCGACCTGCACGACATCGACGCTGACGTCTTCGACAGGTCTTTTGTCAACACTTTTCACCTCATGTTGGACTTTTGCAGAGGCTGATGCCATTTGGATCTGGTGGAATATGCAATGAACTTTTACTTTGAAGCTTCCAAGGTCCTCGATCGTCTTGATGCGAAACAAGGGTCCGTCAAAGGCGTGTTGTCCACTCTGCCGGAGAAAAACAGAGCCAGGACTGCCGCGCTCGTCATCGAGACGTTGAAATGTAAGCCTAGGTGTGCGATTAGCCGCTTTGCAGGACATTGAAAGCTCTTTGCAACAGACAAGGCAGTCCTTTCGGACGTGATTGCAGCTTCCAAACTCCTCGCAGAAGAAAGGAAAATCACCTCACTGAACTTGGCACTGGTCCTCGTTCACGATGTTCTTCTCTCGGGCGGCATACAAGCTCGGGATGGCCCTATAAAGCAGGCTATCCTACGACATAAGACGCGACTCAGGAGCGAGTTCCAGCGCATCAAGGTCAAGCGTAGCGTAAGATCTGATCAAGAATTGGTGCATCCCGCTGACGAGAGAGCAGGTAGGCAGCTCGTATATGCTTCACTCGTTCGAAGATCTGACCTCGCACTAGCCCGCATACCACGTTATATCCGAGTGAATACCCTCCTTTGGACGACGGACGAGGCTATTTGCCACTATCAGAGGGAAGGGTGGCAAATATCGGACTCCCTTTCTTCAGAGTCCGTTTTCCGTTTCCCCGACAGCACGTCCTTGCTCACGTTCTCACAGCAAATCCTTTGTACGAGACCCGCACATTCCTGACCTCCTGCTTTTCAATCCCCACGCACAATTCCACAATGACGTCAACTATAAGACAGGGAAAATAATCTTGCAAGATAAAGCCTCGTGCTTCCCGGCGACCGTGCTCGCCCCTCCAAGTAACGAGCATGTTGTGGTCATTGATGCAACGGCTGCCCCTGGAAACAAGACATCGCATCTGAGCGCATTGATGGGCGGTAAGGGAAAGGTAAGTCAGCCAGATCATCTCTTCAACCAGTTTTTTTACCGGAGGTCGCTTTTGGACTAGCTGTATGCCTTTGAAAGAGACAAGACACGTTTTGCTACGCTCAAGTCCATGCTCGCGAAGGCTTCCTGCAAGAATACGGAGGCCATCAACATTGACTTTCTCAACGTTGATCCATCACATCCTCAGTATTCCAAGGCTACACACATGTTAGTTATCCTTGGACTTGATGGACCATTCCCGCTTACTTTATGCAGTCTGCTCGACCCGTCCTGCAGTGGTTCTGGCATCATTAACCGACTAGACCATCTTCTTGAAACTGGTGAGCCCTTTGGTAGCATTCCAAGCACGATCTGTAACTTCTTTGTAGAGATTGAAGAGATTGAAGAGCGAGAAGAGCGACTGAACAAGCTCGCAAACTTCCAACTCATGGTGATAAAACATGCCATGAAATGTTGGTAACGGCAGTTCTTCACGCTGAACGATAGACTGATTCCCATTGCAGTTCCAAATGTTCAGAGAATCGTCTATTCCACGTGCAGTATACATGCCATTGAAAACGAGCGCGTCGTGTGCGAGGCATTGAGATCGGAGGAAGCTATCAGACGTCACTTCCAGCTAGCTCCTTCGGAAGAGGTGCTGCCAAGCTGGCATCGCCGAGGATTGCCAGATGAAATGGAGTCGCCAGGTGAGAATCAGACTCGCGCACCTTCTTGTCTGACATCTGCATCAAAAGAGCATGCGTCGTCACTTGTCCGGTGTTCACCTGATGGAGATGCAACAAATGGCTTCTTCGTGTCTTGTTTTGTCACCGGCCAAGGAGCTCAAATTACACAATTTGTCGACGATTGCACGACAAAGAAGCGGAAAAAGGGCGATAAAGGTTCCAGGAAGAAACGAAAACTCGGACCTACTCTGACTGTTGATGGCACCCAATGACGACTGCCTTATGATGGCGCACACCGACGACAATCGACACACGAAAGGCTGCGATTGAAGCTAGGTAAAACAGGCTACTGTCGATGAATCAATAATCACATTTTTCTGTATGATTCCTAAAGAACTTCTGTGGTCAGCTGCAGTGAGTAGACCCTACGCTCTTGGGTGCTAGACGGAGCTCAGTAAGGAATGTCTGGGGTCATCAGGATGGAGAGTCGGATAACTGAGAAGGTGGATAGAGTTATGTAGGGATCACCACGAGAGAGGTGCAAAAACTAGTGTGTCGGGGTACTGATCTGTTGTTGGGCGTATTGTTGTTGGTAGTATTGAGCATAGCTAGCAGAGTAGTCGGGTTGCTGGCCATACGTGCCTGGAGCATAACCACTTGCAGACCACTGGCCAGCGGCATACTGAGTTCCATAGCCACCACCATAAGCCTGGGGCGGACGAAACCCCGAGTTTTGATGCTGGTTTGACTGCCACATTTCCGGCCGACGCCATGGAGGAATGTTGGAACCGCCTGCTGTGATGTCGTGACCTGCTCCAGAGCCGCTCCATGGCCCCCTTCCGCCATCTCCACCGGGACCCTTTCCCCCCTCACCGAGTTCAGCCATCAGGCTAGCGTACTCGGAATCAAAGCCTCCTTTGGATATGGCACCTACAGCGCCGGGAGTCCCCGGAGGGGGAGGAGGAGCATTCGGATCCCTGTTAACTTGGCAGTCACGCGCCATGTGGCCGGCACTACCACACACACGACAGATGATGTTAGCAGTGAAGTTGCGCTGTTCGGGGCAATCATATTTACGGTGACCAAGGCCACCGCAATTTTGGCAGATCTGATTTTCGTCATCACGAAGGGTACCGTTCAAGGCAGCAAGCTCGCGGAGCTGATTGCGCTTGTGGTCGTTTTGTCCTTCCGGCGTGGAAGCCGCCTGCATCGTCAATTGGTTATGGGACTTTGATAAACAACCGACAAAACCCACCGTCTCAATCACTCTATTAATCATCTTGACACACGCTGCTACCTTATCCTCAGAATCAGCGATGACGAGACAATGCAGGTCTTCTTCAGCATCATCGGCGTACTGATCTGGTCGTGCTTTCCCCTCCTTGACACTGCCTTTGCCCCGGATGCTGATCTTAGCGCCACTCTCCCGTTCCATCTTCTTCAACGAGTTACCACGAGGTCCTACCAGGAGTCCGAAGAAATTGATCTCCGGAAACTCTTTGACCGGGATATAAACCTTCTCTGAAGGACGTTGAGAACGCTTCTGCTGATGATACTCGATAGGTGGGCGGAAATTGGGATCGTTCTTCATTGCGCGATCCACGAGACGGATGCGCTCATCTTCAAGTTTTTTGCGATAACGGACTTCACGCGTGTTTGTGCGACGTCCATGGCCATCATAAGTAGGAGGAGGGGAAGGGGACCTGCAATTTTGGAGTAAGCACGGGCAGATGGTAGCAACGGAAAGCCACTTGCCGTTCTCGTTCGGGAGGGATAAAATCGTTTAACCTAAGTTTTCGGTTAATTTCCTCAAGGCGCAGATGAATGGCATAATTGTCAAGTTGGGCTTGCGAGACGCCAGCGGCAGAAATTGCTGTCGGCAAACCAGGAATTTCAGCCTTGGCTTCGCCCCAGCGGCTACGCCGCTTGCGGGAACCATTTATATCCGCTGGGAGGGTAAGAGATCACGGTGTGTCAAGGTTAGTATCAGTTAGTAGCTAGAGTGGCAAGTGACTAAGTGGACCTTGCTGATCAAGTAGGGAAATAAGGAAAATCCCACCAGACAGCAAGGGAAGAAGACACGACATCGTAAGCGCCGTTAGTGAAGGTTCCCGGACTTACCTGCAGACCCATTCGGAGTGTCCTCTCGCCCCTTTCTCGATTCCGGCTCCTGAGGCAGTTGGCGGGGATAAGCAGAGGGAGATGGCTGGGCGAGCTGGGGAGGATTGGTCTCCTCGACGGGAGCCGGTCCAAAACGGCGGCGGGTTCCAAGGGGAACTGGAGACGAGTCGGATCAAGCAGCAGAGGGACGGCGGACACGCAGACTCACCTTCGTTGGTTCCCGTGACTTCGCGAGTTGCGGGTCTCCACATTGCGACTGAGAGAAACGGACTGGCAACGGGCAACAAGAAGGCAGAAAGAAAGATGGAAATGAATCTCCGAAGGCTCTGGTTCTCGGATTAAGTACAGACTCCGCTCAAAATGGAGATGCTGACCAAGCGTGCCAGCTCTGCTCTGCTCTCTCCGGACGCGGGACATGACCAAGCGAGCTGCAGCGGGTTTGTGCCACTCTGTCCCTCTTTCTTTGTGCTTCACAGCTCCCCGTCAGATCCGATGGCGTCCACCTCGACATCGAAGCGGCCCAGACGTGGCGGAGACAACGACTCTGTCGATGCGGACGCAGAGTATATGAGTGAACCCGCCCCGGACCCTGCTCTGGCTCCTCGAGGCGCCACCATCAACTTCAGTGCCCTCACGCGCAAGCTTGCAGAATCACGGCGTGCAGCAAACCTCGGCGGCCAGGAGAGCTCCTTGGATGGCCACCGTCGCCAGCAAGACTCCCTGGTGGCACACATCTTCATGGCCCACGACTTCTCGTGGTTGCATCTAAAACCTGATCATGTCTCCCGTCCCCTCTGGATTAGCCCAGAGGACGGTCACATCATCCTTGAAGCTTTCTCTCCCATTGCAGAGCAAGCCCAGGATTTTCTCGTAGCCATTAGTGAACCTGTCAGCAGGTGCGCAGGTATCGCTACCCGGCATGTACATTACACGTTTACACCAAAGTCGCTAGACCGGCATTCATCCATGAATATAAACTCACGTCGTATTCATTGTATGCCGCGGTGTCAGTGGGCTTGCAGACTGAGGACATCATAGAAGTCAGTCCACCGGAGTTTATGCACTTCACTTGGTTGCTGACTTGAACGCTAGGTTCTCAACCGCTTGTCCAAGGTATGTCGTCACCGAGGAACACGTCGCCCCCGTGTTTGACGGTCGCGCAAGGTACCAGTGCCGGAGAGCATCATCAATTTCATCCGCGAACGTACACTGTCGTATGGCAAAGTAAAGCTGGTTCTCAAGCATAACAAGTATTTTGTGGAAAGCAGTCATCCAGATACCCTCCAACTCCTCCTCAAAGACAAGGTTATCCGCGAGGCGCGAGTGCTGTCTCAGCAAACCGACAATAGTATCAGGGCTGCCACCTTCACCACCTCTAAAGCTCCGGTCAAAGGCAATCTTGTCATTCCGGGCACAAAAGAAGCGGATAAAAAGAAGGATGAAACTGTTCCAGGTCGACATCCGGGAGTTCCTGGCGCGGCTTCATCAGACACTGATTTGTTCACATCGATAGTGGGGGTGGATAGCGGTATGTCTCTGAAACACTAGTTTCACTTCATCGTACTGAACACAGCTTGTCGCAGATGACATTGAAGAGGACGACGACAACGTGCACGCTTTCGAAATAGACGATGCGAAGATTGATGCTAGTCCCCTTGCTCTAGAACTCAGTTCATCATCTGATCCTTCCACAGGATGTGAAGAAGCGTTGCAACGAGCTGGAGTATCCCATGCTCGAAGAATACGATTTCCGAAACGACACCATCAACCCCAATTTGGATATTGACCTCAAGCCAGCAACGGTGATCCGGCCTTATCAGGAGACCAGCCTGAGTAAGATGTTTGGAAATGGGTAAGCTTGATATCAAACGAGTACGAGAACATGCAATAGCTCCAAATCAGCCGAGCCAGGTCTGGAATCATTGTGCTTCCTTGCGGAGCAGGAAAGACCCTCGTCGGTATAACTGCTGCATGCACGATTAAGAAGTCTTGTCTCGTGTTGTGCACATCCTCGTACGTCCTGTGCATTACAACGGCCCACCCAGCAGCATTTCACAGTTTTCATGTAGTGTTTCTGTTATGCAATGGAAGCAGCAGTTTATGCTGTGGTCAAATGTGACGGACCGGCAAATTGCTATCTTTACCGCAGATCAGAAGGAAAGGGTAAGATTATGCGTCTCACTTTATTTTTTTACGCCTGTTGACCTCGTGGACTAGTTTGCGGGTGAGAGCGGCATTGTGGTCTCGACCTATTCAATGGTCGCCAACACCCACAATCGGTCACACGAGTCCAAGAAAATGATGGAATTCTTGACCTCCAGGGAGTGGGGATTTATCCTTCTGGATGAGGTCCATGTTGTTCCTGCGGCTATGTTCCGGCGGGTGGTGACCACTATCAAGGCACATTCGAAACTTGGACTTACAGGTGAAACGAATCTTTACCGATTTTGGCATGGCAGCTGAGTATCGACAATGTAGCCACGCTCGTCAGAGAAGACGACAAGATTGCGGACCTCAACTATATGATCGGACCGAAGCTTTACGAGGCCAACTGGATGGATCTCGCAGCCAAGGGTCACATAGCCAATGTTCAGGTTCGTACCTGAGAACCGTGGACGTACATGAATACTCAACAGCTGCAGTGCGCCGAGGTCTGGTGTCCCATGACACCGGAGTTCTACAGGGAATATCTTCGAGAACAATCACGCAAACGGATGCTGTTGTACTGCATGAACCCCAAAAAGTTCCAAGCATGTCAGTTTCTGATCAAGTTCCATGAGGCTCGAGGGGATAAGATCATCGTGTTCTCGGATAACGTGTATGCGTTGGAGGTGAGAACTGTGTCTGACGGGTCCTCTCCTCGGGTTCTGATGATGCGTGATGTCGAACACTAGGCATATGCGAAGAAGCTGGGAAAGCCATATATTCACGGCGGGACGGGGCAGGTGGAACGGATGCGAGTGTTGCAGTGGTTCCAACATGACTCGAACGTAAACACGATCTTCCTTTCTAAGGTAAGATCTCATTTTATGGCATGTCGGCCAACTTTCCATTTGTGTCGGATCCAACAGGTTGGCGATACGTCAATCGATCTACCAGAAGCCACTTGTCTCATTCAAATCAGCTCTCACTTTGGGTCACGGCGGCAAGAGGCACAGAGATTAGGTCGGGGATATTAGCCATGACAGCTGGCGGCAGACTGAACTTGGGCAGGTCGCATTCTGCGGGCGAAACGCCGGAACGACGAAGGATTCAATGCCTTTTTCTACTCTCTCGTGTCCAAGGATACCCAAGAGATGTTTTACAGCACGAAACGGCAGCAATTCCTGATCGACCAGGGGTACGCATTCAAAGTGATCACCCACCTTGATGGCCTCGAGGACTTGGACGACCTGGTTTACAAGACCAAGGACGAACAGATAGAGCTTATATCCTCGGTGCTGCTGGCGAACGAGAGTGAGGCGGAGCTCGGGACAGACATACGTGCGACCGAGGGCGACCTTGCTGGGACGATCACATCCAAGGATTTCGGTGTCGCGAAATTCCCAAGCGCGCAGCGGACCACGGGATCGCTGACTGCACTGAGCGGGGCGCAGCACATGTCGTATGTAGAGCAGAACAAGTCGGCGAACAAGAAGCTCGCGCGAGATGCGGTGCCACGACACAAGCTGTTTTCCAAGCGCGACAAGGACAAGGCGGCAGCGAGAAAGGAAGCTCGGGCGGCGGGGCGGGGATAGACAGGAGAAGTGGGTAGGTAGGCTATGTGGTGCAAGCATGCAAGTGTGCCTCGCAATGCGGTCCAGGTGCGAGGCACGTGCACAATCAACCCCGAAAATCGAGGAGGTGGCCGGCATCCCGGAGCGACCCCAAATCCACGAGTGCCGCCGAGTGTGCTCCTATGGTCATGTGATTTGTGTCTTTTATTTTTTTTCGTGATCGAGATCGCGATTATGTAATGTGTGACAACATTGCGGAGACCCAAAAACGGTCTGGGCCGCAGCCGACCCCGATCGAACGCGCATATATGCGGATGTGAGATACTTGACAAACAAAGATCCTCGCCCGATGTTCACTTCGGAAGGTCCCTTTTATATGTTCTCGTGCATTCCCTTTCCCTGACTCCCTCCCCTCGCCACCCCAGACGGATCTCCCTGGATCCTGCGCTCCTGCACACCTGACAATGTCTTCAAAGCGTGGACGCAAGCGAAACGACAACCTCCCTCCCAACAGAGCCAGAGACGTGCAGCGCGCATTTCGTGCACGGAGAGCCGCACATCTCCAGGTGCGGGGGTTTTACCGTCCCTATTTGCAATTGTGTGACCTCTGCTCCGCCAATTTCAGGCGCTGGAGATGCGTGTGTCGGAGCTCGAGGAGGAGAACAATTGTCTGCGCGCAGCACTGAACCTGCCCCCCGCCAACCGTCCCGCACTCGGAAAAGGTCCGACTGGCAAGGACAAGCCAAAGACCCTTGACAACCCCCTCTCCCAGTCCACGTCCAAAAGCCGTGACTCTTCCCCGCTCGCCGAGTCCCCGTCTCCAAGGAGATCACAGTCCACGTCCCCCTCCGTCATCGGTGCGACCAGCATGCGTACCCCGCCCATCATCGATGGAAGCTCCTGGGACGACGGCTTCATGATGAACGACCAGCAGTCCACCAGCTCCCATATCCCCGCCAACCCCTCTGTCCCGTACAACATGCGCCCCGTTGCCCCCGCCACTGTCCCGCAAAAGAGCCCGCAGCAGTTCACCTTCTCCACCCCCATGCCCCCGCGTCCCCTCGTCTCGAACAATGTCCCTAGCCATTCGCTGCAGTCGACCTACGCCCACACCGCGGACAGGCCGATAACCAGCGGCTACAATGACATGAACTATCTCCTCTGCGACGTCCGCGAGACGACGCATTATTCGTATCATTATCCTCCTCCCTTTTCGGGCGAGAGCCCCATGTCCTCGCACTCCCCTCAACTTACCGTCCATTCGCAACCGCCTCACAATGCCCAGCGCCCCAATATCCAGCAGACGATGCCGTTCCAGCAGCGTCGATCGCATACGGAGCCACAGGCTTTCCGATCTCTCGGCAGCGACCTGCATCTGCCCACCCCTCCGCCTCACCATGTCTCGCGCTTGGCGTCTTCTCCCCCTCCAGCGATCCATGATATGCGCCCGCATTATACCCCACATGGGAAACACATCAATCCGTTACCTTGATCACCGTACCCGTGTTTCCTTTTCCCTTTCCTTGTTCGTCAGGACATGTCAGTGTCTTCAAATCATCGTCGGCGCGAACTTGTATTGCTATCCTTTGTGAATGCGTCCGCAGGGCTGTAAGGTTTCGGTTTATAGTAGATGCACTCAACACTATTTACTCGTAGGTCTTTATTAATCGATTTGTTCCACGTCACCTCAAAGTCAAAATGCCTGGATTTTAAGGTGTCGTGGTCGTCACAGCCACTGCGTGTGGTAATTTCGCCAAAAGGTCTGACACCACTGTTTAACCTGTTAGGCCAGTTGGCTTGCGCATCTCCGATCCAGCACAGGAATCGACCCTGCCCCTATGTGCTCACGCCGCACTGTCCAGCTGGCACCAGTGGACCGTCCCTTCTGGACCGTACTTGTTCTCTAGCCAATCGTTAGCAGCCTTGAAATGCCCGTTGCCCAGGAATCCTCTGTGGGCACTCAACGGCGACGGATGCTGGTCCAAATTAAGCATGTGATGGCAACCCAAGGCCAGGTACTCACCGCGCTGGTCAGGATCAGGTGTTTGGTCTGATGGCCATCAGGCCCAGATACGCCGAGAACACGGAAAAAAACACTGACCTTTTTCAATTTGGCAACCCTTTTCGCCGCCCACGCCCCCCAGGCCAAGAATACAACACCGCGTCCAATCCCGTGAGCGTCGGGGTCGCTGCGGCCACCTAGGTTTGCGCCACCATACTTGTCAACCACGTCGACGACCTTATCCGTAAAATCCTCCCAACCCCTTCCGGCGTGCGACCCAGCTTGGTTTGCCTTCACGGTGAGACATGTGTTCAGCATGAGGACGCCATTCTCAGCCCACGCCGACAGATTTCTGGACGGCCATGTGTGTTAGGGATCACATGATCTTATCAGATGGCTTACCCATGCTTGGGAGGTCGAAACTCGGGGTATTCTGTCTTGATCTCTGCATATATCTATGATTCCCCCTGAGTTGCATGGCGATTTATCGCTACTATGGCTCACGTTTCGTAAAGATGGTGGTATGGCGACACCCTTGGGGACTGAGAAACAGAGTCCTATAAATTCCGTCGTGATGAGTCCCAACAACCCCGAGCACGACGCGATAAGGGCTCACCATGTGCCTGGTTCGGACCGTGGTAGGGATCTTGGCCAACGATAACGACCTTGACCTTGCCCAACGGCGTATTGGACCAGGAGTAGATATTTCTAGCTATACCGCCGCAATAAACATGAACCATCCGAGGTCACGGGAGGGCAAAGGGACGAGCTTACGGGACGGGTAAACTCTGGGGCCCTTTACATCGTCATCTGGACCTCTCACGCCTTCTTCCCAAAGAAATTTCTTCAGGGACATAAAGTATGGCTTTTTGATTTCATCCTTGAGGACCTTGAGCCTAAAGAGTGGACGTGTGAGTCACCGGTGGAGTGCGGGATAGCCGGGTTCTCACCAGCTCTTGCCCATGCAATCGCATTCCAGCTTGAGAAAATGCCTCTGATCTTCGGGAATCGACTCTATGAACTGGCTCAAGGAGAATGGTATCGAGTTCAGACGCTGGAGACCAGAAGAGTCTGATATTTTTATCGCGACCACGGTCGTCGTCGACGAGCCCACAGTATCCACCTTTGCTTTCTTTGCTTCCGGCTGCCCAGTCTTTGTCGACTGCGAGTTTCTCGGGGCTGCAAACATGTCCACGAGTGTGCGCTGTCGCTTCAGCGGGTTTGACGCAGATGCGGATGTATAGGACGTGTCCTGGGACGCGCTGGGCGTCGTGGATGCATCGCGTTGCGACGCCGCGCCCGTTTCGACGTCTGCGAGGAAGACGACGTCCGCCATCCACGAACAAGAACAGACGCGGCGGTACTTAATAAGGTCACCGCCAACGATTGGTCGCACGCTTTCGAGACTTCCCCCCACCAGCACTTTGCACCAGTCGCCAAAATCCGCCAAACTGCCTCGCTCAGCCTCCTCTCCGTCGCCGCCATCCGCCAAGAATGCGTCTGGGCACGCAGATTCGGCTAGGAGGCCGTTCTTTACTGTTCGGACATCTAAACGGCGTCCAAGCACGTATGGCGCAGATGCAGTCCCGCCGGATGCTAGCAATGTCGACCTGAGCTCCACGTACCATGCTGGGTCGTCGAGGTATGACGGCCCTCTTAAAGCCCCTTGTTCGCGCTGACGCGGCGAAATAGCGACGATTCAGACTCTGACACGGCCGGGCAGGATACGGACGACGACCATCTCATCGACCGTGGACGTCGCGCATCCATGAAGAGTTTACGGAAAGACGTGCGGGACACGGTGAGGAAGAAAAAGCAACAAATGTCGCCCTCGCAACGCACTTTGAGCCCTGCATGTGCGGAGCACATCGTGGAACAGAAAACGAATGGGTCATCGGGCCGTAGGCGGTCGTTTACGCGGTCGCGGTCTCCGCATATTCGTTCAGTGAATAGTTCAGGTCAAAGTCCTCACCAACCGACTAGTACCCCTATGCCGCATGCTCGTCATCGCTCCCTGCCGACGCTATACACTCTCCTTCCCGGCCAGGTTTCCCTTCACGTTCCAATACCGTTCTGTGGTGTATTCTGGTCATTCTCCGCCGACGCCCGAAGTCTGGCAGAGTCCTTTCTACTTCTCGGGTCTTTGGTGTATGCAAACCGGAGACTGACTTCGGCTTTCAATTCTTTAAACACAACTCGCCCTTCAGTATCATCAGGTAAGCTTCCCACTTGGTTCAAGCATCCCAAATGCACACCTCTTCCGCAGAAATAGACATACTCGTAATTATCTGCATTATTTATGTCATCTGGAGTCACTCTTCTCTCATCAAAAAGGCAATTTCTCCCCCTCCCTCTGACGTGGATGAAGCTCGTAGTCCGTCTGCTCGCGTGGAGTCTCGGGAAAGTAGACGGAGTGGTGGTTTGCGCTCGTCCCCCAATAAAACACACTTCGGGTTTGTGTGGATGAGTGTACCGAAGAATTTCAGGTGCGTCTCCGCCTCGAGAACCTGTACATATATTGCTCATATGAATCAGGGTGTGTCCGGATGATGGTGCATTGACAGGGCTAACTTTTGCACCTCTCATCTCCATCGCCCTGCTGTCCTCCTCGCTCCGCCAAGCTGCATCACCAAACTCCACTCTGCTACCTCCTGACTGGATCATAGAAGCTCCCCTTGTTCTAGAAAATGCGCGTGCACCTTTATCTACTCTGAACGCTTTGATCCTATCTAGGCGTAGCCTGGTCGATTATGCAACCCTCTGTTCATTCATTCTCCTGATTCACATCTTTTCTTCGTCGTGGTACGAAGCAAGATACCGCAGGGGGCGGAATGTGCCAGAGGGTGAGCGTGGATCTGTACCACGCAGCGAAGCACGACGGACGTGGACCTATTGGATATATTCATATGTCCTCACTCTGGTCGCTTTATTTGTCCGGTATGTGCTCGCGAGTACTGATGCTAACATGTGGCAGAGTGAGTGCCTTTAATTCCTCCTGCATATCCAATCGGCTCACGCAGGAATAGATCTTAGTAGTTTCGACATCGTTGTTGGCTCGGTGTTCTTTCAGTTCTGTCTATACGTCGCTTTACGACTGGCTCATGGAGGTTTCACCCTTGGCGAGCTTGCGCTTGTATGCTTTGGTGGACTGTCTTTGGGTATGGAACTACTCAATCTCACGAGAGCACGGGTAAGTGGATGGATAGGCTGTACATGCACGTATGCTCTGACCATCTGCGACCAAGTTATGGCCGAGGACGACGCCTTTCATCAAGACTTACCGCCTGCCAACCCCTCTTCTCATCTTCCAGGTTGCGCTCATCGCCGGGTCGCTCCTTACTGGGTTCCTTCTATCTCCTTTGCTCGCGCTATCTCGACATATCGCACGGCGACCTGTTCGTCGGCTCAAATTTCCCCAGGAAAAGCCGAGGCATCAACGAGCGCTTGCTGCAGGGTTCTATGTTGGAACTATTGTGGTTGTAGCCGGACTCATTGGGTCGTGGACGTGGTGGTGCTTAGGCAGGCGCGATCCGTGGCTGTGGGTGATCTTTTGGCTTCTGCAGGGGAAAAGAAAGTGGACGCGACCGCTGCTGCTGGGCTACTGGGCTTTGCTCGGTAGCATAAGCGTTGCGGGTTGGAATCGACAGTTATCGCGGTCCCGGAGGTACAAGCCACGGAATGCATTGGGAGACAATGTGGCCTCGACGAGCCAAACACAGAAATCGGCGGAAGCGGTGGCACCAGCGACATTGGGACGTGGGTTCGCGCACTTGCCAAACGGGACGCAGGTGGCAACAGATTTGTTGGATGCGGCCGACAAGCGCGTTCCGACGCTGGGATTAAATGCACGCCGAAAGTTCTTCCATGCGTTGGCGGTGGTTATGTTTTTGCCCGGAGTGGCGGTTGACGTGAGTGGGCCTAGTTGGGTCATGTGTGTTGCTGACGAGTGGGAACAGCCTGCGTTTACACACTTGGCATTCAGCGCTGCGTTTGCGCTGTTCATCTTTGCGGAATATGTGCGGTACTTTGCCATCTATCCGCTGGGCGCGGCTGTGCACGTGTTCATGAACGAGTTCCTGGACCAGAAGGACTGTGGGACGGCGATATTGAGCCACTTTTACCTGCTGACTGGGTGCGCGGGTTCGGTGTGGCTTGAAGGGTGAGTGGGGCGCGGCCGGACTGACGGATGCTGAGCGGAAGACGGACTAGGCCGGCGCGGATTCTGGCGTACACGGGAATTCTGGAGCTGGGGGTGGGGGACGCGCTCGCATCGATCGTGGGGAAGCGGGTGGGGCGGCACCGGTGGTCGGCGAGCTCGGCGAAGACGGTGGAGGGGAGCGCCGCATTTGCGGTGTCGGTGATGGGGTGCGCGTGGGCGCTGCGTGCGGCGGGGGTGACGGAGACGTTTTCGGTACGCATGCCACAGGGATCGGAGGCGGCGCTGACGTGTGATCTAGCTCTGCCGGTACGGGGTTGTGGTGGGCCTGGCGTCGGTGTTGGAGGCGCTGTCGGAGCAGAACGACAATCTGACGCTGCCGCTGTACATGTGGAGCATGCTCGTACTAGTCCATGTATGACGTCTGCGCTTAGTCAACTCGCAGCCCACGTGATGCAAACACTCGCCCCAGAGCGCGTCCTCCACTGCCGCGTCCGCTCGCATGCTCTCCCTCTGCCCTCTCCCCGCCTCCGCCCCCGCCCCCGCACACCCGCCCCCGCCCCCACCCCCGCACACCGGCTCCCACAGCGCCACCATGTCCGGTATGCATCTCTGCCCCTCCTCGTCGCCGGCCTGCATTGACCCCCCTCCCTCGCATTCCTCCCGCGGCGAAGCGACAACACCCTCCGACCACGACTGGCTCTCCTTCG
>JBBPOI010000161.1:0-24236 GCA_038091355.1 Phylloboletellus chloephorus | reverse complement strand
GGGTGAGCGGGAGGAGGGGACGGGGGCGGGGACGGGGACGGGGGCGGGGACGGACCTGTGCGCGCTTCCAGGAGGGACTTGGACGTCCGAGGAGATGGTCGATCATGGGGAGCGTGGGAGGGTGGACGGGGGGGTTATAAGGCGCATGCATGTGATTGTCTCTGCCGAGTGCGCGGCCATGGCCACCGCGCTCAGGACACACGCCGACGCCGACGCCGACTCGCTCAGTGTCCAGGTCCTCAACCAGCTCCTCCTCCCCCACGCCGTCGAGTATGTCGACATCCACGACGTGCACGACGCCCACAACGCAATCCGCGCAATGCAGGTCCGTCCCCCGCCCTCTCCCGCCCTCCTCCCGCTCACCCCCCTCCCCCGCCCAGATCCGCGGCGCACCCGCCATCGCGTCCCTCGCGTCCCTCGCCATCGCATCCTCCCTCGCACGCGACATCCGCGCCGCACCCCGTCCCCCCTTCCTCCGCTCCCCCGCCGCCCTCGAGGCCCATGTCGCCCCCATCCTCGACTATCTCTCCTCCGCCCGTCCTACGGCCGTCAACCTCGGCGCTGCAACCCGCCGTCTCGCCGCCCTCCTCTCCCAAGCCGTCGCCGCACACCAGCAGCACCCCGAGCCTCGCACCCCCGACCCCGACGCCGCCATCTCCATCGCCCGACATCTCATCGCCGCAGCCACCCTCATCGCTGGCGAGGATAAGGCCCAGAACATCGCCATGTCCAAGTCCGGCGGAGACTGGCTGCACACGCGTCTCCCGGGGTCGGGCAGGTACCTCAACGTCCTCACTGTCTGCAACACCGGCTCCCTCGCCACCTCGGTGCGTCCTCCATTCCTCCCTCTTTCCCACACCCCACTCTCACACCGCACAGGGATATGGCACCGCCCTCGGCCTCATCACCTATCTACACGAACAGGGCCTCCTCGAGAGGGCCTATTACACCCAAACTGCCCCGTACCACCAAGGATCTCGGTGACGATCGCCCCTTGTCTCTTCCCCCCCCCACCTGACACGCTCACCTAGATTGACTGCCCTGGAGCTCCAGACCCTCGCCATCCCTTCCACGATGATATGCGACACCATGGTCGGCTCGCTTCTCCAGCACAAACAGGTCCACGCCATCGGTGAGTCCTCCTTCATTCACCCCTCTCGCGCCCCACGTCATATCGTTCGTGTGCTCGCTAGTTGTCGGCGCAGATCGAATCGCGAGGAACGGGGACACTGCCAACAAGGTGCGTCTCCGTTCTCGTTCCCCCATTCCCCGCTCTGATCCAAGATCTCGCTCCCGCGATAGATCGGGACTTACAATGCCGCTGTGCTTGCTGCGAGACACAAGGTAGCGTTTGTCGTCGTCGCACCCACGACCACCGTCGATCTCGACATCACCGATGGCTCGAGGTGAGCACCACCCCATGCCCTCTCCCCCATCATCTTACCCCCGCGCGTACAGCATCCCGATCGAACACCGACCCCCTCTCGAAGCCTGTCTCGTCCGCGGCGCGCTCCACCCATCCACCTACGACGCCGACGGCAAAAAAGTGCAGGCGCAGGTCATGATCACCCCGAGCGAGATTGCGCAAGTCGAGGGCGGGGTGTATAACCCCAGCTTCGACGTGACGCCCGCCGAGCTGATCACAGCGATCGTGACAGAAAAGTACGTCGCCGTGAGGCGCGAGGGCGAGACGTCCTTTGATCTCGCGAGAGAAGCACAGGCTGCGACCCAAGTTACCAAGTAGGTAGAGGCTGCCATCGCAGCGTGTATTTAGAGCCGACTGGGATACCGAGTCGACAAAGTAGACTCAGAGAAACCGTATGTACAACATATGTCACCGTGCAGGAACTGCTCGTCTGGCGATCCACAAGTAAACGAAAACAAAACTAGATCTTCCTCACCGACGTCCTCCGCGCACGGATCGTCATCCTCCTCTGCAACACCGGAATCCCAGACCCCTTGACAGGGCTCACGTGCTCACTCTCGCTCCCGCTCCTGCTCGACTCCGAGCGCGCAGGCGACCCCTGCCACGCCGGCGGCGACCGGGATCTCGAGAGCGACCGCAGCCCGCGCAGCTTGTCTACCAGCCTCTCGCGATCGGATGACCCCGCGGACGAGCTGGAAAGCGAGAGCCGCCGGAGGTGCTTCGCAAGAACTGGGAGCATGCTCCGCCCGACGGACGTCTTCGGGCTGCGGGGCGTCGTCGGCGCGGGCGTGTCGTTCGCGGTGAGCGAGGACGCGGAGGCGGTGAAAAGCGAGTCCTTGGACTCGCCGAGCGCCATCGTGCCTGTGCCCACATGTTCGTGTTTGTCCGCGTGCGCGTTGGACTCGGACTCGGACTCGGACTCGGACGCGGACGCGGACATCGATATCGAGGCGTCGAGGACGTGAGCGTATGTGTCGAGGTGCTCGCGAAAGCGGGTGTCGTGCGTGCATGTGCTCGTGGCCAGCGGCTTGCAAGAGACCAAGTCGAGCGGGGTAGACGCCACCTGCGCGTCAGTGGGCGAGAACTGGGCTTCGGAAGGCGTGTCGTTGAACGATGTGCCGTCCTCGCTGAGGTCGCTCGATGCGGGCGTATCGCTGCTCGGCTCGAGATCGGACAGACGCATGTCAGGCGTGCGGAACGCGGGTGCGTCGCTCGTCGAGTTTCCCGGTACTTCTTGCACAGCAGCACGGAACGCGCGGATAGGCGAGAACGCTGAGAGACGGAAGGAGTTGCGGGTCGATCGTGCTGAGCGCCTGGAGGCCATCGAGGGCAGGCGGCGGTGTCCATGGCCTTGAGACGCGCGGCCGACGTTCTGGAATAGGCTCGTGAAAGATACGGAGTGTTTGGGACAAACTGAACGCAAACCTGAAGGAGATTCTGGCTCAGGGTCATCGTCGACGTCGGCACGGTTTCTGGGTTCTGTTCCGCTTCTTCTGTCAGAATGGGATCGATAGGTCCAATCGAGGAGGATCGCGAGACGTTCACGTTTATACTGCCTAGAACGATGGACTGGGAGGAGCTTCGGGAGGAGCGGCGGAGAGAGGTGGACAGAGGGGATGGGAGACGGGATGGTATGCTTGGCGTCTCAGCGGCAGAATCCCTGGGAATACGAGAGAGGCCTGAAAGGTATGACAGATACGTCGTCGAAGCTGAGGAAGCGGAGGAAGAGGATAACGATGTGGACAGTCTCAGGGCGTCCTGTATAGAGCGGCGGGGACGGGATGCGAGAGAGCTCGCCAGAGTATCCAATGCAGATTCTCTTCGTTGACCTCCGAAAACGTCACCTTCCGGGTTCTCTGGATACCTGGCTGCACGACGGCGGGCGATGAGGGCGTCCAATGCATCCTGCCTCTGTGGGGAGAGGTCTTGATGAATTGAAGACATGTCGGAAGGGGAAGGAGTGAGCGTGGTTGCGTGTCGTCCGTCTTCTTGAGCGAGTTTCTTCCAGAACTTGGATCTTTTCTTCTGAGACTTGAGTTCCTTGCGAATGCTTAGGGTCAAGTTGAGCGCAGACCGGTAGTGCTCAGGGGTACGTTCGCCGCCGGGGATGGGCTTGAGCCTGCTAGCCAAGAGGGTGTTGCGGTCATTTGAGGCATCCTTGATTGCGTCCACGAGAACGTCGTCTGGAGATGCGTTTCCTGACTGGATGAATTGACAAACGAGGTCGACGGTGGAGGGAGGGATGCCGATGTCGACGAAGAGGGAGCAAAAGCGCTGATGCCTGGCCTCGAGCTTCTGGATGGTTCGAAAGTCGTCCATGGCCTTCTGTTGTTGGCGCGCGGTCTTGAGCATCTCCGCATAAAGCTCTGTGCGGGTGTTGAGGAGGTCAGCTCGATAGTCGACGAGGTCCTGTTCGAGGGTGGATTGTTCGTCTTGGAGACGGGCGAGCTGCGACTCCAATTCGGTGATGCGGGGGCTCAGCTTGTCCACGGGGTGGAGAGACATGGGGCTGCGATCGGAGTCGGTGTAAAGCTCGAGGATGTGGTCCAACGAGGGGAGGGACACTTTGAGAGGCACGAAGACCGGGGCAATGACCCCCGAGCCTGGCTGGGACAGCAGGGTGGGTACGTCGCCCTCTGACTTTGTGGGACGGTGGAGGAGCCGGAAGAATTGCATGGCGAACGACGGGGAAAGGGAGGACTCACTTTTATGGAGGGAGGAGGCGGCTGACCCGGTGCAGACCAGCGTCGTCGACGAGGACGAGGACGAGTTGCAGCCCCGGACTGACCAGTCTCTGCCAACTCGACACTCACCGGGGCGCCATGCTCGACCAGACCTCCTCGTCGTCCGTTTGGTGGGCCATTATAGCCTCAGTCGCACTCTTTACATGGGAACTCATCAGGCTCTCCTCAGGCGAGGGTCCCTACGGCCCCCCCCCTGCACACCGGCGCACACGAATATATAGATTGTTTATCAACGCTGTGTTTGAACACTCTTCGGTGCAGGTATCGAGCTCACCCTGAATTGTCACTCAGACTGCTGGCGAAGCTAACCATGTTGCTCTCCTCGGGCAAAGATGCCAACGCCTTGCAGATCAGCGTGTCTTATTTCTCGCTGCAGACTTGCCTGCGCCCAAGCTCGGCCGCGAGAAGGAGCGATGCCGCGCCATCGTGAACAGAGTGACAGTGCGTACGATCGTTGCGTCTCTCCGTTTGCCTCACCTCGTCTCCTCACTCCAGAATGCCTGGGCTGTCAATTTTCACTTGGGTATATCCAGGCATGTACATTCTCTGTCTAGACCTCAAGGGTCCCAACCCAAGTGGGTCACGGAGGAGCAGCGCTTACGACGCCGATGCACACAGCGGTCGTGCGTACGTGGTCCTAGAGAAGATAAAATTGATGATCGTCTCGTCTCATCTTCAAGGTCAGTCTCTCAGTCCCGTTCGCTCACCCCTCATTCTCTCTCTCTGTACATTCCCAACTCATAGTCCCCGATGAGGCGCGCAACCCGATTGGGAGAATAAGTATGCTGGCGTGAAGGTGGTGGTGAGGATGGGGATGAGTACGGATGGACGGTCGTGGAGGCATTGGCAGCGAAGTGGAGGTGGGGGAGAGTGGGTTCTTGCCTGCTCTAATAGGCGCCGTGCTCCGTGGTTCCCCGCTGGTGTGTTTGTTCTTGACTTGCTTGCACAACGGATCGCGTGATGCTCATAATCCAAGTGGCACTGACCAGAAGTGCATCGCTCTCATTTCTTTTGGATCACCGAGCGTACACTTGTCTCCTTTCAGCTCAAACTAGCTCCCCAAGGTAGACACAATTCAGTACAATCGAGGATATGACAAGATATGACAAGCCTTGTCATCCACCATCAAGCCGCAGGACAAGCACTTTGCGTACATCAGAACAACAGCGTCAAGCTGTACGCTGCAAGTCCCAGCACTGCACAGGAGGTTAGCAACAGACCACGAGCGATATATATTAAACGTGCTGCGTACGGTACCCAGTAAGCTTCTCAAGCGGCGTATGGAAGTACACGCTGGTAGTTCCCATAGCGAATAGCCAGATGGCTACAAGACTGATCGTCGCCATCACCGACCATTTATGCATGGGCGGCCAGGATACGGCACGCAAAGAAGGTGTGAGCTGGTTGGCGAGGAAGAGAATGGACATCGTGAGGAGGAATACGTGTCCCGACACGTCATGGCCTCTGCGCAGTCTCGGAACGGTGCTCCACGGGGCTTCAGGGAGTATGAGTGGCGCGTAGAAAAGGCTCGGGTGCGTGCGAGGCGATAATGCCGATTTCGTGAAACAGTATTCGTGCGGAACGGCTAAAGAGACGCCGGACGGGAGAGCAACGGTGCACTCGCCTCCGGACAGCGCGATGAAGCGTTCGATGAGGGGAGGTCCGAAGAACCAGCTCGTGAACGAGAGCCATGCCAAGGATGCCATCACCCATCGGAACACTCTGCGTAGCGTTTGTGTGTGACGAGGGCTGGTCAGCCAGAGGAAGAGGAACGCGAATGAGGTCCAGCCCCATGCGCGTTTGATGAACCAGACGTTGAGGAAGTTGGACTTGTTGGCGAGATGGTGTGTCGTGTGGAGAGGATGGGGGAGATGGGTGACGAGGGGATTGGACGTGTCGAGATACATGCTGTTCTTCACGGAATAGACAGTGCCGAGGAAGAGGACGAGTGTCAGAGCTAACAACGCCGCCTGGGTGGGATTCAGCTTGACTGGCATGGGGAACGGACGGTGGTAGCACCAAGTCAACTTTGGAGCCTACTACTTCCACCACACATTTCCTACACTTTCCCTACACATTTCCTAATCAAAAAATGCGCCACCTTCCATAGGGACGACATGTCTCATTCGGCAAAGTTCCAGCATGTACAAAAGCTTGTGCGCGCAACGGGCTGGACGTAGAACAGCTCGTACGGTTGGAATAGCGAGTAATGACAGTAGGTGAGTTCTCCAGCAACTCTTTAGCATCTACTTCTCTACATCGTCGTCGTTGACGAGACGGTATCCCCCAACTTGAGCTTTGCGATAGAGACGGCGGAGCAATATTAGCCGCGGTCCCCCGCAGACGTACACACCACACGGCACCGTCATGAACATGAAGATGATGATGGCGTACCAGATGAATGCCGGCGAAGAGCTGGCAGTCCCCTCAGCATCAACGCTATCCTCAGCCTTTGCGTCATCCACATCGGAAGAAGTCATGGTGGGCGCAACGGATGCAGCGTTCGTCTTCACGGGAGCAACCTCGGCAGCTGCAGCGGACGAAAGTTTAGCAGGAGTAGGCTCATCCTCGAGATCCTGTTGAATAAACAACAGATAATCTATTATTGACATGATGTGCCAAGGAAAACATGGGCGGCTGATTTATAGCTCAGCGTGGAGTGGTACCTCGTTTCCGTTCTCGTCAACAGCAGGCTCTACAGGCAACTGTGGAAACTCGTCAGGAGACATGGAACTTTCGGCTACTTGGACCAACCTCTCCAGAATCGTAGATGATAACATCCTCCAGTGGGCGATCGTTACGACCTTTCGGAACATCCTCTGCACGGCAAATGAGCATTATCAGTAAAAGATGTGCATCAAAGAACACACCGATCGCGTAGACGACTTCCATCCCTTCTAGGACCTTGCCAAAGACAACCTACAATTATAAGATTAGGATCCCTGGACAAGGAGGATGCGATTAGAACGCACGTGTTTACCGTCTAGCCAGCTGGTGACAACCGTGCAGATGAACTAAATAACGGTCAAGCCTGCAAGCTGTCTATAGGCGTGTATCTTACGAATTGTGAACCTAGGAGAGGGATCTATCAGACATGGGTGGACAAGAATAAATCCAGAGTAAACATACCGTTGGTGTCCTTGCCCGCGTTAGCCATGGAAAGTGTGCCAGGACCGGTGTGCTTGAGTTTGCTGGTGGAAGGTTTGGATATAGATCGGGATAAACGAAGCGCTCATAACTCACAAGTTCTCGTCCTTGAACCTGTCACCGTAGATCGACTGGATAACATGAATAAGAATCTAACACAGCTAGCTCAGTAGTACGAACCTTGCCACCAGTGCCGTCACCACGATCTGTAGGTATTAGAACACGGTCGGATACGGGCGCTCTGCCAAGCGAGACCTCGACGTACCGAAGTCTCCACCTTGGATCCTGAAGGAAGCACGTGTTACCGGGCGCATGAAGACAAGGTGATGGCAAGACGACTCACATGAAGTTTTTGATGACACGGTGGAACTTCGAGTTCTTGTAGCCATAACCAAGCTCGGCACCGGCCTTGTCCTTGCCAGTCGCCAACGCGCGGAAGTTCTCGACAGTCTTTGGAACGGTCTGTGAAATGATGCGACTGAGTCGCGCCGAGCCATGACGGGAAGAAAGGAGGACGCACACCACCATAGAGACCAATCACGACTTATGGGAAGACTTTCAGGCTCTGCAGCGGCTCTGAGTGTCCGCAGACGCTCACCTCGACCGAATTCCTGGTCACCATGTTTTATGTCAAAGTAGACCTTGTGGGTGATTTTGGGGCCTTTCGCGGCATCTGCGGACTGCGCGCAGAAGAAGGCAGCGATGGATACGACGACGAACACAAGAGAGATGCGACCGAACATGGGAGTCAAGTCAAGAGGCGGGCGACGACGACGTGGCTCAAATCCACACGACATGCGTGTGATGGAACTTCCTTTTCGACTGCACACCGCCCGCGCCCCGCGCCATGGACGACGGGCTCGTCCTGCACATCGCCACCGACGCCCCTGCACCAGCGCGGCATGTGTCCACCAGGAAGTCAGCCAGATGGACCGACAGGTGAGCACCCGCTAGTCCTTGCGATGCTCAGTTCCTCAGAGCATCTCAGACTAAAGACTCGGCGAGCGGGCAAGCGGACGGCCAAGGGCTCCGCGCGTCGCGCACCAGTTCTGGCTGATGACGCCGCTGCCGATGCAGTCGACGCCCCTCCGCAAGCAAAGCGACCCCGGCGGGACGAACGTGCGGCTCGAGGTGTTGTCCTCTCAGATGCCCACCCTCTTCCGCCCAGCGCCCCCCCACAAATCATATCCTCCTTGTTCTCGTACAACCCAAAGATCGACGTCCCAGAGCGCAAGTCTGTTCCCAGAGCACCTTCCCAGCCCAGTAACGCGCCGCTTGCTTCATCCTCCGGGTTTTCGGGACTTGGACTCCACCCACTTCTGGTTGCCCATCTGGAGTCTAAAATGGGGGTTACAAACCCCACGTCCGTTCAACGGGCCGCCCTTCCCGTGTTCACTAATCCTACCTCAGAGCACATGGCAGAGCGGGACGTCTTCATACAATCCCAGACTGGGTCAGGAAAGACCCTTTCGTTCCTCCTTCCCATCATCCACGACCTCTTTCCCTTGAGCACCCACTCCTATATCGACAGGTCTATCGGTACACTCGCCGTCATTGTCGCTCCTACCCGCGAACTCGCGAAACAGATCTCGGACGTACTCGAGTCCCTGCTCAAACTCAAACTCCGGCCTGATGACGAAACTAATGACGCTGACACATCGACGCGATATACACGCTGGCTCGTCTCAGGCTTGCTATCCGGTGGGGCAACTAGGGCCCATGAAAAAGCGCGTTTGAGGAAAGGTATCCCGGTACTTGTATCGACGCCGGGACGGCTGCTTGATCACTTGCAGAATACATCTTCGTTCAATGTCGGGAAATGCAGGTGGTTGGTACTCGACGAGGCTGACAGGCTGATGGAACTTGGCTTTGAGGAAACGATCAAGGGTATCATCCAGGGACTAGATGGTCGCCGGAAATTAGCTGTCCAGGCTGTAAATGAGGGCAAAAGCTTGGAAGTCGCAGGCTGGGATTGGCAATGCAGAAGACGAACCATACTCTGCTCTGCAACTATCCGAGAGGACGTCCAGAATCTGGCGGGGACCACTCTGCTGAACCCTATCATGATCAAAGCTTTCGATACGGAGAAAGAGCAGCCCTCTGACCTATCACATCAGCACAGTGTCTCTGCACCCACCGCATCGTCTGAAAACTTCACCCCGCCCTCCCAGCTTGCTCAAAAGTACGTGATTGTACCTCTGAAGCTGCGGCTAGTCGCTCTAGTTGCTCTCCTGCGCTCCATTCTTGCACAGAATCAAGCAAGGAAATGTTCAAATATCATTGTGTTCCTTAGCTGCACAGACTCCGTCGATTTCCACTGGCAACTACTGGGCGGCTCAAAAATGGAAGATGGTGGATCTGACCTAGGGGACTCCGACGATGCCGGTGAGGGTTCCTCGGAAGACGAAGACCTCGAGAAAGGAGAAAAAGTTTCAGCGCCGTCTCCCCTCCTCCCCCACACTCTTATATATCGGCTTCACGGTTCTCTCCCTACACCAACCCGTCTTGCATCCCTCCGTGGCTTCTCATCGACGACCTCTGGCAGGGGGAATCAACCCTTTACATCCTCTATCCTCCTGTGTACATCTGTTGCCTCTCGCGGCCTTGATTTGCCACTCGTCCGTGCAGTCATCCAGTACGACCTTCCCACTGAAGGCGGAGCGACTGAGTACGTGCACCGGGTTGGACGTACTGCGCGTGCCGGGAAGGGAGGAGAGGCATGGAGTATAGTCGCACCGAATGAGTCAGAGTGGATAAAGTGGGTAGAAGGGAAGATGCGGGGCGATCTGGTGGACAAATCGCCGCCCACAGATCAGAAGGGCAATGTCTCGCTAGAGGGAACAAGCTTTGAAAGCGTATTGGCCAAGGGTTTTGGAGGCAGAGGTTCGGAGTACGAGGTTCGTGCGACTGAAGTACAGCTGTCGTTCGAGCGATGGGTGTTACGAAGAAAAGAGGTGATTGTCCTTTTTTTTTGTGATCTTTGGTCTCTCAAACGAACCACCTAGCACATGGAGCTTGCTCGGAGAGCCTTCCTCTCCCACATGAGGGCCTATTCCACGCATCCGACCAACGAAAAACATATGTTTCATGTCCGCAATTTGCACATCGGACATCTTGCAAAAGCCTTTGCTCTTCGAGAAGCACCGAAGACAATCACCGATGGTGGGAAGAAAGGGCACAACTCCAGGACTGCCAAACACAAGCCTAGCAGATCGACCCGCATATCTAGCGGTCAGAGATCTCGCGGACTGGACGTATCTGAACGTACTGGCAATGCAGAGAGACGAATGACCGAGGTCGTTCGTGCGCAGGGACGAATGTCGAAGAAGGGAGGGAAAATGATAAGTAGCGGCACTGACGAGTTTCAGATCGCATCCGGTACATCTCTGGAGAAGCTCGTACAGGGTCATCGAACATAGTCTCCTTTGTCCGATTCCGGAGTGCGAACGACAACGAAAATGATAACACGATGCGACAATGACCCACATTTCACATGTCCTAAGGCAGAACTTTTCAACCAGGCTCCGATGTGTGTTGGACGACATGGGAAGAATAGTTGGATCGTTATTGGCAATGCCCACGGTCGTGCGGGTTTGCTCAGCGGGCAGTATCTCCAGTCAACAAAGTCGTAGCATGCC
The DNA here is from genome assembly GCA_038091355.1 of Phylloboletellus chloephorus. Lineage (NCBI taxonomy): Eukaryota > Fungi > Basidiomycota > Agaricomycetes > Boletales > Boletaceae > Phylloboletellus > Phylloboletellus chloephorus. The sequence goes on along the minus strand of JBBPOI010000161.1, from coordinate 13,281 downwards.
GGGCCATCTCCTCGAAAGCTCGAACGTTCGACATTCAGGGGCACGAGGCTCGATGTTTGAGGGGCTTTAGGGCGACGGCTTGCTAGAACCCGCGTAAGCAGAAGTTGCAATTGCTGCAACGCATGGCGCAGATGACAAGCTGTGGGGGGCCGGGGTAAACAAGACGTTCCTATGCAGAGGTGCTTCCTTCGGCTCCCTTCTCCTGTGCAGTGAACGACAATTCCATGGCAATGCCCGTCGCAGGTTAGCGTCCACCGCATTGGCTCAGCGAGGTCTGGCCCACTTGGAACTGACAACCCTCAATTTAAATGACTCCGCGGATGCCACCTCACACCGCCACTTAACTCCCTGTTCGCATGATCATGTTGCCACACTCACTCCTTATAGGCTCAAGTTACGACAGAAATGGGTCATGCGTTTCATCTTCATAATCATGGCTTTTTCTTTGGCTCGAAGAACTTAACCTTAGTCGCCCTTCGCTTCTCTCAAGTATGTGCTATGTGTGTAGCATGAGAGCCACAGTAACAACCTCCCTCTATCGTTGATCTCTTCGGTCGCAGTTTCGATGCCCAATGGCTCTTCCACTTGCAGAGGGTAGGTTTAAGCCTCATTGATGATATCGTCCTTTGCTGAGGCTATCGAACTCCTTAGTCGTTCTCAGCGTTTTTCAAGGCCTGGCCATGTTGCTTACTCTGTTCCGTGTGAGCTTTCGTGTCTGGATAGGTCGGTTTTGGTGGGAAGATGCATGGGCCTCTGTAAGTTTCTTGGCCGGCGCGTCGAGAAGCAAGCTGATGGTAGTGACTGTCACAGATGGCGTTTGTTTGCAGCGTCCTGTGTCTGATAACGATGTACACATGGCATGATGTAGACAGTGAGCACCCACCCCGGATCTCATGCGGTTGCCTCTACAGCATTCCCGCTTCGTGCAGATAAGAGTGTCATCTTCGTATCAGGCTGGATATATATGTATGCTTGGCCGGGAATTCTCTGGTAAGTTGCTCGTCGGAAATGATGATTCTGTTCCTCAACCCTCTATCTTCTATGCTGACCTGATGTTGCGCTGGTAGGTCTGTACGCCTGAGTCTGATAGCATCCGTGGCGCGTGTTGTTCAACCGGGAAGACTTCGCCAGCTTACACTGGCGTCCGGATGGTTCTTTGCCACTCTGTATCTGGCTCTCGCAGTGCAGAAAACATGTTTGTGCGCGAGCGTTCTTGAACACTTCCGCAAAGGCGGTAGCAAGGGTACATACACGTGTCTGCCAGATCAGGGAGTGGCTATAAGTGAGGTTACAGGTAGGTGTCAGCAGTCGTCAATGTTCTTGTTTACCTTTCACCTCATAGCCGATGCAGTTGCGGACACGATCCTGGTCGTGCTTCCGCTACGAGTTCTTTGGGGCGTACGCTTGAAGAGGAGGCAACGGCGGATGTTTATGGCAATATTTTCATCGAGTGCTGCAGTTACTGCGATCTCCATTCTTCATTCACTTGCGGAGATGGTCGCTGGAATCTCGGCGTGGCAGGCTATAGCTGCGCTAGTGGAGGTGAGGTTGTCCGCGTTCCGGGCTCCTCCAGCGTGCAACTCATCACACGTCTGAAGATCATCTTTTCGTTGGTCGTATGCAATCTCCTCGTGATTGTTACTCTTCTCTATCGCATCGTAGTGAAAGATCCCACTCCCATCCCAGAACGTCCGCTCGCGACGAGCCATGAGGTCGGCACCGATGATATCGATGATGATTACACTCAGCCCCTGTCACGTCCCTGCCCGACCACGCATTCTATTGTTTGCACGCGCTTCCCGACCACGGTAGAGATGACGCTCGGGTCTACCTGGTGGACAGAGCGAGAGGCAAGGGAGAGTTGCAAGACCGAGATGGACTAGAACAGTTGATCATGTTTTTTTTGGGATGTATACACGTTCGTTACTCGGCACCGTGACTGCTAGCAGATGTTGGTTTCCCGCGGCCAACACCTTGACTCAACACTTGCACCCCGCTCGAGGATGGCCTCGCTGAACTACGTGGAGCCTCCAAACAGTAATCTGGTGAGGTTTTCTTGCTGTGATCGCCACGCTTGTGCTGATCTGCGACTAGATTTGTTGTATCTGCCAGTAAGACCTATAGCGATATTCATGAGCTCAGCTTCAGCTTGCCACGCTCCAGCGCTCCGTTCACGAACCCAACGACCACCAGGTCATGTATGCACACTTTCTGCCACGACTGTGTCATAGAAGCAGTCAGACATTCACCACATTGCCCGATTGACCGCTCTCCTCTTTCCGTGGACGATTTGGCACCGGCGAATCCCATCGTGAAACACGTCTGTCTTACCTTCTCTTCCACAGCCTTGCTTTTTCTGACTGATCCGCATGTTCAGCTCGTGGACGAACTCATCGTAGAGTGTCCTCTGCGGACCGTTGGTTGCCCGCACACATGTCAGCGGCAGTTGCTAGAATCTCATGTGAAGGACGCATGTCAATATCTCACGGGGCCATGCTCTGAGGAGGGCTGTGGTCAGTTGATCTTGCGGAAGGATCGCGGGAAGCATGCAGACGTATGTGTCCATCGCTCAACTCAATGCGACGGATGCGGTATCTCTGTCAAGTATACCGATCTAACCGTGAGTTCGCGATTTTTTCCGATCCGGTCGCTCAAGAGTTCTGGTACGTCAGGATCACTATTCGGAATGTTCCGCAAAGGCCGCGACCTGCTCTTTTTGCTCGTCTGAATTGCTGCGATCCGAGTTACAAGATCACACTGCTACTTGTTCGGAAGTTGTCGTTCCTTGCACACACACTGATAATGGCTGTTCCTGGACGGGACCTCGTCACGAGCTATCACTGCTCCACATACCTTCATGTTCGTATGAATCGATAAAGGGCTTCTTCGCCATAAACGACGCCCGCGTCTCAGCCCTCTCCGTGGAGAACACTGCCCTCAAGCAAAAGGTTCAAGCGCTGGAGGGGATCGTGCAACTCATGCAACACGAGATGCGGTCACTCAAGACCATTCTAGGTCCCTGGTATCGTTCCGAAGTGCAGATAACAAGCCGTCAAGACATTCGTAATGTTCACGTTCCCGATGACAGCGGCCTCCCAGGCTTCGCCGGACCATCAATTTCCAGGGCTGTTACTCAGCGCCCACAGGCACCTACATTCGACACCATCGATGATGACGAGCACGACGCCGTCGCTTCGTTTTTCGCCCCTCCTGATGTTATTTACGATAACCACCACCATATGCATGCTAACCGTATGTCAGGTGGTCCGATCGACATTCAGTCACACCCTGGGCAGCGCTCGTTACCACTCACGCCTGTTGCACCGTTGAACCTAAGTGCATCCCTCGAGGGGTCCCTCGTTGGCCTACGAGACTCGATAACAACTGTGGCTGCCTCTATTGACTCTCTCGCGCGTCGTAATGACATTGCACTCACGAACGAGAACATGCGAATCAACGAAGAACTTGGTTCACTTAAATATGTGGTGCATGGCATCCGTCTTCAGGTGCGTCTATCTACCCTACCGACCATTTATAGAGTATATTCTTCGTTGTCGACAAAAGCGTTCTTTGTTCTTCTTTTTTCTTTTCACGGCGGATCTATTTGTCTCTTTTACACTTGCTTATCCACCCGAACAGTTACATCATCTCATGATGGACAGGAACGCGCAAGTCACAGGACGCCTAGGGGAACCCGCTGCTGCCCAGCCGGTTTTGCACCCTCCAGTCATGCCCCCACCGTTTCCTCCGCCTGGGACGAAGCTCTAAGCGTCGGAATCGTGTCCAGCGTGTTCGCCGCATCTCACTGTCATATCTCCACGTACACATCTCAGTCCACTGGGCAGGTGGGATTTCTGTCTGTTTGCTGTGGACGCATATCCATGGAGTCTGGAAGGCGTTTTTTCTATGTGGCCTTGGCATTGAACAGACGGGTCCGCTTGGAAGGGACACGCTCATGGACTCATGGACACCTAGCTTTTTTGGTTGTCTTTTACTTGCGAGCTTGAGGTAATACCGAGTGCATTTACGGTAGGTACACATTAGGACAAGTAAGTAAATTCTGGGGAGTAAGTAAACCTCACGCAGGTTTGCGAGGTAAGAATTGCTGCAACAAGAACTCGGAGACCACGCAGAGAAGCTCGATAATGTGTAGGGTATAGCGGGAAATTGCGCGAGAATGGGGAATGACGGGCCCTGATTGACGAGGGGAAAAAATATGATGATGGATAAACAGCGGAGACGGGGAATATGATGGCGGAAGCGCCGATTGAAGGAGTGGATGGAGGATAGCACAGAACAGCGAGGCTCGAGGATTGAGAAAACAAGCAAACGGGTGAGCGAATAGCAGGGAGTGCAGGCAGGTGTGAGGAAAGGGTGAAAAAGAAAAAACAGCAACGGACGGCATGGGTGTCAGTCCGTTTGCATCAACGAGAAAAAAGAAAATACTACAGAGAGGAATATAGATGCCAGTGAAGAGGGTGTGATTGACCAAGATCGACACAAGAAGTGAGATGGAGTGATGATGATAGAAAGGGAGTATAGTAACAGAGCATCCATCAGACGAATCGTCCGAAGGCATCTCAAATAAATAGAGCGGAAACTGACCACATCCGGTCTAGACAAACAGTATTGTTTCGACCATCCTCCCCCAAAGCGTTCAGCTGAACGACGCGTATGGTTCTTGCGCATGACCGGCCGCGTAGGTGTATCGGTTTGCAGGCGGCGCGTACGCCGACATATTAGTGTGTGATACGCCCATGGCATTCGGAGCTCCTTGGAAAGTTCCTTCAGGTGCGTATTGTAACTGATTTGATTGCTGTTGCAAGTACGAGGAATCCGGTCGCGCAGGTCCGGGCCCAGGGACGAAGTCCGGTTCGCCGGAATGTGGGAAGCCAGATTGGGGTATGAAACTGCAGCCGTGCGGATAGTGCTGCTGTTGGATCGTTGGTTGAACGGAGGATGGTCTGGCGTCGGAGGGAGGTGTGGGGTAAGGACCTTGTGGGTCGAGTTGGTTCTGAACGTAAATGTGAGGAAGAGGCTCTTGGGTTTGTACGCTTCTGCGGCGAGCTGATGCGATCTCGTTTTCTGGGCCCTGCGTGAGCTTAGACAGCGTGTCAGGCAAAAATATAAGGACATATGCAGTAAATTGCCTACAGTACTATACTTGAAGACAGGTTCGCTCCGCAATCCAGAAGTCGCAGGATCATTGACCTGTCGAATGTGTGAACTCCCTCCAGGCGAGGCAGTGGACGCAGGTGAAACGTATCCACCGATCACGTCGGAGGGGTGCTCTTGTCGTACAAGTTTGTCGCCGTAAGCGAGAGCAGCAGCCGCTTTGAGGTGTGCCTCGTTGAGAGAACCCTGACTCGAACGACTGGTCATGTTAAGCCCTGAAAGGCGCATCTCGAGATAACTCCCAGACACACTATTACCGTTCGTACGTCAGTGTCACCGCTAGAAGGAAAGCGCCGCAAAACTCACCAAGATCTTCGCCTCGCGGTTGCATCATACCCGAGATGATCGACAGCCACGCAACTGCTGACATCGGAATACATCGCGCTTGAGTCGCTTCCACATATACTTGCAACGGACCCAAATCTCGATAAAACATCGTAGCTCCCCGAGTCTTCCGTATCCTGGTCCGTTTCACGCGACCTAGGAAATGACCACCGCTGCAAGTGGGCCATCTCGGGGGATTGCAAGGGTACTGGTGGTGACTCGACGTCTGCAGGAATGGGAGACGCGTTGGAGGGTGACTGGGATGAGGGGTCGCCGAATTGGAAGTCCGGCGTTGGAAGAGGGCCGGGAATGGGCGAGGAAAGTGTGCGGGACGTGAGGGCAAAGAGACGATTGTCAGAGAACCTGCGTGAGGGAGCAGCGGGCGCCTGAAGAGGTGGTCCACTTTCTGGGACAGCAGGGAAGGGTGTTCGCGCAGACGCGAAGACGTGCGGTTCTGATGCACGGTGGGAGAGGGGTGGTCGAGGGTGTGGGTATGCATGATTGATCGTCCGTATAGGTCCGATTCCAGATAGCATACCAGGCGGAGTACGCGTCAGGTTGGCATGCAGGGAGAAAGCGGGAGAAAGGGGCGACTTGGGCAGATACAGAGCTTCGTTCTTTTCCTTGGCGATGCGAGCGAATGGATGATGCATTAGCCGGTAGAAGTTGACGTCCATGGACTTACGTCGGTCAGGATAGTACGGTGATGGTTGTGTCGTGTTTGGTCCCGTGAGCGGCTGTGAGGGCATGATAGTCGGCAAGGAACCGCGTCGGGTGCTATACAAGTCAGGGTCAGGATCCTGTCCGTGGGGATCGAGCGCGGGAGGTCGGACGTGAGGTGAAATATCGACGGGTGTGCCTGAGGAAGCTGGCCACCCTGAGGGAGGTGACTCGGGTAGGAGGGGAGGCGAGCATGAGATCTTGAGTGGCGGGCTGGCAGACGGCTGGTCCACGGAAGGTGGACCTGGCGAGATGACATCTTCTACGGGACGTGCAGGTTTCTCCGTAGCGGTAGACGAGTTGGAGGAGTCGTTAGGAGAGGTGTCTCGGGGTGAAAGAGACTTTTTCATTGACGCAAAAGCAGATTTCTCTTGGTCGAGAGCTGTGGAGACGCGTTTACGGAGGGCCTTTTCCTTGGCACGTCTGCATAGGGAGTGTCAGGTTAACGAGGGAGTGAGGGACGGAAAAATACCTGTTCTGAAACCAGACCTAGAGCGCGCGACGGAAGGGTAAGCACGCGTCGTGTGGCAGAGGAGAGGGAAAGGACGGACCTGAACCGCGCGTGGGGACATCTCGAGCTCGGCAGCGAGCTTTTTGCGTAGAACAGCATTGGGCTTGGTATCTTTGCGGAAAACGTCTTCGAGGACCTTGAGCTGATGTCTTGATGTCCTCTTGCGGTGTTTTACTTCGTTGGGGATGTAGGGAAAGAAAGTCCTGAAATCGACAGACGTGGGGTCGACTCCGGGGGGCATCAATGAAGGAATGCAAGTACTCGGATACCTTGGCTGGGGGAGACCATTTGGGTGCATCTGGTGGTGGGGGCGGACGGGGTGGCGGTTGTCGCAGGTGAGGGAGTCAGAGTGTTGGGGGGCAGAGGGGGCGAGGTGGACGGGATACAAAGAATGGGGAAGAAGGGGGTCGGTGTGGGATTGAAAGGAGGGAGGAGACATGGCAGGGTCCATATTACACGACGTCCGTAAGATAATTCGACCACCAATGACAACGGACCTAGTCCATTCACACACGACGTCCAGAATGAAGCTGGGCTCACGCGGGACAGGGCGCGCAGTCGACAGGATCTGCCCGAGCGGCAGGAGAAACTATTTGGCAGCGTGGCAGTGAGGGCGGCGACGATGTGGTTGCCAGGACAGCGAGGAGCGGGGGGGAGGAGGGAATGGCCGTCGGTGGGCATCTTTTTATTCGGTCGAGGGCTTTTCCGTCGCGAATCTGTCTAGGCTAGGGTCTCCACTCCCGGCTGATCCTCCCCCTCGACCTTGCACCATCGCCTCCATGCGGACATCCTCAGCCCTTCTGCGGTCTCGGGCTTCTGCAGTGCTAATTCAAGTCGCTCATCACCACCGTGCACTGGGTGGACGCGCTGGTCCGTCCCTGTTCCTTGCAAAGCTGGGCTGTGTCGTGTCGCAGCTTCCGACTTGAGCGTTGGCGCGAACCCCCACGGCCAACAGGCACAGACGTTGCTGCTGTTGCGCACGGAGACAGACTTGCAAGTTCTTCATTCTCTGGGACTATCCGAACCCCGCCGCACTCGCTTCTTGCACCGCGCGGCGATACGGGCTTCTATCGGAGCAAGCCCCCTCCTTCCTCGATCACGAGCGCGACGACCAGCCCCCCCTTCATGCGCGTCGCCAGTCTTTCAGCTTCGGTCGCATCCGTTCCCCCGGCCGCTCATCGCGCCTTCTTTCCCTCCCTCGCCATGTTTCAGCGGCATCCCTTCATTCGAGGTCCAGCATGCACGTTCCTGAGCTCCCAGTCCTCGCTTCCCGCGACGCCCCTTGGCATGCAAAGAACCAGAGCAACCAAAAGCGTAGCATATTCGCGCATAACAGGCGAGGAAGATTACGTCCTACGGGCATAGTAGCAACTTGCTAATAATAATGGCTATCCTTACGTATGGCCCATGATGGCGCATGCAACATTAAACCCTTGGTACCACAGAAATCTGTCGAGGAAAAATGCAACGAGACAACGGGATAATGTTGGAGGAGAAGCGACAATGAAAACCCAAGGTGCGTGGCGGTCCTCGGTGAGATATTCAATAGAAATGCGGGTCATGTGCAGTACCTACTGTGCGGATAGTTTATGATAGTCGGTTGAATGGTTGTGAATGACGAGTCATAGATGCCGATGGGTTGAATGAAACCGTGCATGGAATGTGGAATGGGGAATCAAAAGCTGACCAGCCGCAAGGACAAGTGCCAGTGGAATCGTAAGCAAAGGCTATCGTCCCTAGAATAATATGTTATAGTAGCGAACAGTGTCCCAAGAACATACAGTCGCAGAAAGAACAGTCGGGTCTTCTCTTCCGCAATATCCAAGACAAGTCAATTTCTTCCTTTTGTGGTGGTGGCGTGCCTGTCATGCTGAGAGTAGCAAAATGGCCAGGGAAAAGAGTGCTTCAATGTCATGGGCTGAGATCCATCGCGACATCCTCATCCTCATCGTAGGGTGAGACTGCGGTCCGCTGACCCAAGATTTCATCCAGGAAGGTGTCGGAGACGCCTGCCAAAGGTGATGCAGCGAATAGAGAGCATCCTGTAGCCTTGGCCTCTGCATGCATTCGCTCCATCGCCGAACGCGCATTCCGGACCACAGGGTGGGAATGAACCATCTGGATATCGACCCGCAAGCCCGGGTCGGCCCTCATCATGCTCTTGATCAGCTCGAACAGCTTCGGGCTACCGTCCAGGTCAACTTGGCTGAAATCCTCTTGTCTCAGGCGATGCCAGCCATCTCCTCTACACATTAGTTAGCTCACGGCGGGCTACCGACACGCGACGGCTTGACTGACTGATCAGGTACCACAATGTTTGTCGCTGTTTCGAGCATTGTCATGCCGAGACTGAACAACGCATGCAGGTCGTGAAATCAATATCACAACCAACGTTGGCAACATACCTGAAGATATCAGCTGCCTTGCCATACGTCCCTTGCAAAACTTCGCGAGCCAGGTACACTTTATCACCTTCGCGTTCAAATCCTCCTAGAGAGACACCCAACGGACTTCCCCCCCTAGCTCGAGGCCACAACGACGCCATCCCAAAGTCACCGATCTTGAAGCGGCCTTCCCGGGTCAAAAAAATGTTCGCTGGCTTGAGATCTAGGTGGATGACACCTGACTCATGAATGAACCGAAGACCCTGCACAAAGCAAACAAGATGAGTAACAAGGCTCACCAAGTTATACCGTATCTGGCGGAGGAAAAAAAATTTGACGTGTCCTACCTACATTACTCAAGTCCGCAAATACTTTCCAAACCCTAGCTTCGTCCAGTCGGGGAAATGCCTTCCCGTACTCCCACAGGAAGCGCGCAAAGTTTCCCAGCTCACAGAGCTCGGTGCGAATGAACAGAGCCTCGTCCTCTTCCCAGCTATCGACGTATGCGAGGGTATTGGGATGATGACCATCAGCTCGACAGAGGTGTTGCAAGATGTCGACCTCCTCGCGCAGACGCAATCTGCAAAGGCAAGAGTTAACCGCGAGTTAACCGCGCGGACATAAAGACGAAGACTAGGGCTCATACCGGTGCCGGGGTCCTTCGAACGGCTTAGACTGCTTGACAGCCCATACATTGTCCTGAGGTCCATTCTTGGCACGAACCTTGAGGACCTTACCAAATTCACCGCTACCTATTTGATCGATCTCCACGAATTCCTTTTCGAAGCGACCTAGCTTGTCGTTCGCCGCGGGTCCGGCATGTTGCTGGAGGGGAGATACAGCGAGCCGTTTTGACGTCAAACCGGGGACATGACGTCGTGAAAGCGTTGGTGAATTCAATGTAATCACAGAACTATTTGACGATGATCTAGAGCCAGGCTGCTCCAAAGGGATTTGGGCGTGATTTGTCGCTGTAGGGGATACGTGCGTCGGGACCCGTGGAAGAATTGGCCAATCTGAACCATTTGTGTTGAAATTAAGTTGGTAGATTTGGATAGAACGAGATGAAGGTTACCTTTGCTACGCCGCGTTGGAGTTGCGAGGGATGTTTCGCTACCACTTGAGAAGGCTCCACTGCTGCTTCGCCGCATCAGCCAACGTGTGCGCTCGACAGGTCCGGCAGGTCCACTCGGCAAGGGCGGCCTTCCGAGCCCAAGACCATCGTACTTGTTCACTTCTTTCATCGTACTCGGGCTGTTCTCCTCGTCCTCGTCCTCATCAGACCCTTGGAGGTCTGCCCCCTTCTTCACGCCGAGCGGAGGAAATGCGGCGGGTAGGCTCTTGCGGGGCCCATTCTTCATTTTACCGGCGGGCGCTGCTTCGAGGTCCAACCCTCCGAAGTTGAAACCGACCTTCGCAGCCACAGCACTCTGCCAGGGTCTGCTTCCTCCGAGATATGCATTCTTGAGCTTCTTCACTGGTGTGCCAGGTGGCTTCTTCGGTGCTTCGGCGGAGGGTTTGCCGCCGGCTGCGAGCGTCCGAATAATAAACGCGTCAACGTCAACTCCGTCGTCGTTGGTTCGCAAATCGTCGTCTGAACCACTAACTACTACTGCCGCTGGCCAGCCAGAATTAGGGCCGGGCATAGAACCGGGTGTGATCAGGTCATCCCCGATATCTGAATTCAATGAACTCGCAGACGTCGAAGTTCGTGGCATACCCGAAAGAGAAGTGCCTGCACTATTTGATGTATCTTCGTCATCAGTGAACACAACGCCTGAATCGCGAGGCTTGTACTTCAGTGGAAGCATCTCCCTGCCCTCCAAAGATCTAGGGGAAGGCGTGCCCTCAGTCACGTTGAACACGAAGGAACTCTCGGGGGGACCACACGGTTCAAAGAACATGTCATCTTCTTCGTCCGCGACGTCATAGTTGCGGTGAGGTAAGGAAAGAGGGGATGACTCCGGCGATGGTATATTGAGGGTTGAACGCCAGGGAAATGGAGCGATTGTCTCGCTGCCTGGTCCTGCGTAACTATGCCTATTGGATACTGATGTATGCGCCAGTTGAACGCGATGTTTCGCTGATGTCGCGGAAGCATTTGATGCTGTCCGCGAACGGATCTTGTTCGTTGTTTGGGGAATGGAAGGCCCAAAAAAGAGAGACGCGGAGCTGGAGCTTGCCAGACGGGTCACTGGTGGACGAGGAGCCGTGTTGGGTGCAAGGGGTTGCATGACAGGATGCGGTCCACTACTACCAGTGATTCGTCTCCGAAACATTGGGGACTGGCAAGCTGACGAGGGAGGAAAGTTATGGACGATGGACATTCGATTTCGATTTACCGACGGAAAAGCGACTGGTGGAGACTTTGATGGACGTTTATGCTTGGGACTTGATGTATCAGGCTGTGGGTTTATCGAGGTGCTTTCAGTGCCACAAACGTTCGATGCAAGATTGAAAACGTACTTGAGATGAAGCAGGGGGTGATGGTGTCTGACTGACGCTCTCGAGAAGCTCGAAAGATACGGGTCTCGAGCGGGCCCGCCTCTTCAAAATGTGCCCCCCAGGTGATATCGCCTCGGTGACCTCATCGTTGGCACTGCCTTTCTGCGGGAGCAGTTTGACGGTCAAAGGCTTCTTGGGACTGCGCAACTGAGGCTTCGAGCGCCGTGACAAAAGCGGAAGCTTGTGCGAACTAAACTTCTTTGCCGCCACGTCATCCTGCTCTGCCTCACATGCCGAGTCGTCGTCCTCTATGACTCCCCAGTCCTCATCTGAGTTTTCCATGTCGCGAATGCGTAGTCGCTTCATCGTCTCCGCTTGCCTTTTTAGGTAAGCCTCAGTTTCGGCCTTTGACTGGGGTGTTCGAGTGCCGAAACGAGGGGCAGGAAGAGGTGCCAGGCGATGGAAAGCGACACCAGAAGCAGGGTCGGCCTTTGCGGCAGAGATAGACAAAGGAGTGGAAACAGTCTGCCGCAGGGGTGTTGAGAAGCCTCCCGACTGTGCTGAAGACTTGCGTTTCGTGCCAACGCCAATGGGAGCGACTGATGAGGTCGACGCGAGTGCGGAATGAGCGTTGAGTTGCTTGGACTTGAGAACAGAGCGGGTTTTGATGCGAAGTTCCTCTTTGACGGGTGTTCGAAGAGGCTGTGAAGATGGGGCGTGGAAGAACGGGGATGTAGCTGCGGAGGAGGGAGAGAGGAAGATGCTGCCCTCGTCGTCGTCGATTGGTACAGGTTGTTTATGTACGTGGTGGGGGTATAGGCGGTGCACTGGGGGAGGAGACTTGAAGGGAGATTGGAGGAAGATGTCGTCCTGATCCACGTCGTCGACTGGCGGAGGGAAGAGGGGCCGTCGTCGGAGCGGGGACGGGGTGAACATTGGTGAGTCGTAGGAAGGAGCAGAACTTGGATCAGCAGATAAGCGAGGCGGGGTCTGGTAGGGGGGTGCACGGTAGCTGGGGGACATCGGGGACATGTTGCGGGCGCGTGTCGGACCTGGTACAGATATATACTGTGGTGAGGGGGTGGAGAGGATGGCTGCAGACATCGACGTGCGCAGGGGAATAAGTTAACGTGTTCGTCGTCGTGCTCGATGAGAGGGACAAAGGGAGAATGTGGCCTTTTGCGCCGCTGTGTGTTTAAGGCAACCCGCGACAATGCGTGGGACCCACTCAACAAGACCACGTGACCGCGAAATTTGACTCCGTGATATGTTTTGGATCATCCATCCAATCAGGAATTTCTCCGTCGACGTCGTTGCACGAGGCTACCGACTTCGCGTTGCCAACTGTCAGACGTTGCCGTCGTCGCGCCAAACCAACCTTGCTCCCTCCCAACCATGGCGATTGTTCTGCCACCTTTGTTGCGCTCGTCCATTGTTCTCGCTCTTTTGTTGTGGGAGGTGGTTGTCACCGATATGCTCCCTCTTTGCCTGAGCTCGGTGCTGAGAGCGTCCTTTGCCTCGGTGCGACATGGGCCCTGTAAGCTAACCACGGCCCGCGGAATCTCTGCGTCATGATGTGCGCCTGAGCGAGCTCTGATATGCCAATGAGCGAGAGCCTAAGCAGGTCGATTATCATTGGTGCATGATCCCACTGCACAGACGTTGGACCGCATAGATCAAGGTTGCGTCCTTGGCTGAACGAGTGGACATCGTGGACGGGAA
>JBBPOI010000160.1:0-24256 GCA_038091355.1 Phylloboletellus chloephorus | reverse complement strand
TGCACTGTGAGCACTTGCATTTTGTATCAGTCGCTATCAGGGTTTAGTACGCCCTTTTAGTGTAGTAGTGGAGTCCCTGTGGAACTTGTCCTAGCGACTTGTTACACTCATGGACAACACATGTTAACCTCATTCCTTTAATCTCCGTGCTGTGCATGGCTATGCAACATGCCCATCATGCATGTTTTTCATTCCCCCTTTACGTCCCTTGGCTGTGCCATAGCCTTTTTGATTCATGTCTTTCACTCACGTTTCACATGCAGCATACATGCCTATTTAATTTCTGCCCTCTCTTTATGGACTGTGATCTATAGATTAGACATAAACATGTACATACATAGTTTGCCTATATAAACCCCAAGGGAACAGCTGGAATCCCCAGTCTGTTTCTCTTGGTGCTTCCCCCTAAAGGCATCAAGTCTCTGAACTCGTCCTCTTATCTTTTACCCTTTACTGTTGGTGCTGTTCTTTGGTGCAACCTAAGGCTCAAGGCCTTTATTGGTTGTTTCACCAGCCAAGTCCAACTCTTTTTACTGGAGGGGCATTTGTCTGCATAGGAAAAGTAAAGTGTTTATAACACATTGGAGTGGATGCCTCTGCTTTTTGTGATGGATAAAAAAGTCTGCCCATTGTGTGGAAAATTGAACAATTCAATGTTTAGTGGATTGTTCAGTATAGTATTCCCTTCCTTATGTAAGCCACTGGTTAAAGTATTCTCATAATAAAAGCAAAACAGAGACTTTTGTACAAGTGTGCAGCACCAATCTATAATCATGGCTGGAGTGAGCAATCCTTCCCATTGAACTGACATAGTTAGCCCTTCCTCAGAGTCATTCTTGTAACAGTTTTGGAGCTTAATATGCCAACAAGTAAGGCACAAGTCAAAGTCAGAGTCTTTGAATGATGGACTCTATTGATCTCATGAGCCATATGTCTAAGCAGCACAATGAATCTTCATCCTCAAGGTTGCCTGATGCAGGAAGTTTCTGAATGTCCTTCATGTTGATGAAGATCTTGGTTATGGTGGGATTGCTGCCTTTGATCTTTTTCACCATTTCTTTGTAGTTGACTTCATGGTCAATGTCCATTGCTTCACTGGAGCACTGGCTAAATGAACTGAGGTGGAATGGAACATCTATCAGTGTGTGAGCAATGAAAATCAAGTAACAGACCTTTTTGCCTTAGGCAGCATGTACTTGAATGGAAAGCACCTCTTCTCTGATACCTTGTATTGATCCTGTCCATGCTTGTCGAGTACATTTCGCAGAAAGTCGAGGTAGTTGCTCTCATTGGCAGAAAAAATGGAGTTCTTTGATCTTGACAGACTTTTCTTCCTTTGAGGTAGACACTTTGCCATTAGTAGAAGCCTTCTTCTTGAGGAGTGAATAGACAGTCAGAGAGACAGTGAATGCATAGACTTTTTTCTGAAGCACGAGCTAGCGACGATGAGGGCATGTAGGACGGGAGGCAGTAATGACAGTGACAGTCACACACCCCAGCGCGTCCGGGGTCCTGCCCTGGCAGTTTCCGATGGTCGAATTTTCAACGCCTAGCTTTGCAAACGACCATAAAATGATCATGGTTACATTTCGACTTGTTTCTTGCTCACACGTATCCTGCATTGTCATGTAGGGTGTGGGTATAGTGATTGCAACGCGCACAAAAGATGGCAACATCTATACAACCTTTCCATACAAATTAAGATGACGCGCGACATGCAAGTATTGAAATGGTATACAGAGTATGGGGAAACAACCTCACATAACCGTGCAGGGTTTGCGGAACCGAGTTGGCTTCTTGCACGAAGGTGCGTCAGGATACCGAGCGAGCATTTGCTTCACAAGATCTTGAAACACATCGAAAATGTGCCAGTTACGCTTGGCGGAGGTCTCGTAGAAGGGAATACCCCAGCGCGCGACCAGGGACTGAATTGTGCTGCGAGAGACTTCCCGTTCAACGAGTAAATCTAACTTGGTCCCTACGACGACAATAGGGATGGTCTACAGATCATGAAGTCCGATATCTCAAATTATCATAGAAGGAATACATACGATGTCACCACCACCCTTCACGCGGCAGATCTGCTGACGGAGATTATCCACCTCGCGAAGGCTTGCTTCTTGGGTAAGACTTGGCGATAGGTAAGCTATAAAACAGAACAGAGAAAAGGACGATACCTGAAAACCAAGACAAAGCCATGGCCGGACTATTGAGTCATAGAATGTGAACGTCAGCGATCTGCCTGCAAAACAGAGAGGCTTTTTACCTTGATGTAAAGTTCTTTCAGTGCGGTAAACTGCTCGGCCCCTGCGGTATCAAGCACTTCGAGCTGTGATATAAGTAAGAACAAGATTCCCAGGAGGGGTCAGATTTAGTTGGGGTACAACCACACACGAGCTCACCGAAGTTTTGACGCCGTCGAGGTCGACCACACGTCTGTAAGCTTCTGTGCTCGATGTTAACCGAATCAGAAATTTGGTGAACCATGACAAAAACCACCTTCTATTGTCGGGTCATAGTTCTCCAGAAAGACATCTTGAACGAATCGCACAGTCAACGCCGACTTTCCTACCCCACCAGCTAAGTAAGAGATTAGGGCTCGCTACCGACGTACATAAGCAACTGGTGATTCACCTCCGAGAACAACAACATTGAAATGTCTCATGTCGCGCGACATTGAGTCAGGTGGACGAGCGTTAGAAGGAGAATATTAATGGATGGGAAGGGCAGGCAGGTGTGGGAAGTATGTGAGAACAAGCACGGATGTGGGCTTGATTTATTGTCTCCACAAGGCAACAGAGCAGGTTCGCAAGTGTTTGCAGAACTTGACATGCAAGACGACGATGTCCCAGACTGGACCAACTCCAAGGCAAAGTGTCGGTATGGAGAAGTGCGGAGAGACTGATGCTTGGAAGATGGGACCACAAGTGACAAAGCTCAGGAGACTCGTATGGACGCATTAGAGGTCACGTGCGCCAGCACCCATGTTATATTATGTAATGGTTAGTCTGGAAATTGAACCTGCTTGCCTCGGAGCGTCTATGCATCGTTCACGCGTTTTCTTTGACTTTTGCATTGGGTCTGATCCTGCGGGAAGGTGCGATCTCTCCACCACTGTGTAAGATATGCTCACACCGTTCCAGAGTCATCTTCGAACTGTTCAACGATACACTCCCAAAGACTGCAGAAAAGTAAGCCCCAAGTCTCCACGCATCATGGTTCGAGAGATGAATTAGAACTGAAGACAAGGTTTCCAGCTTCCGAGCATTATGCACAGGGGAAAAGGGTCTATCAGTCGTCTCCGAGCGTCCACTATACTACAAGAATAGTATCATCCATAGATCTATCAGCAATTTCATGCTTCAAGGCGGAGGTCCGTCTTTAGCTAAGGCCATGCTGCACTCTACTTATCGTTACCACAGACTTCACGAAGCACAATGGCACCGGAGGTGAATCTATCTATGGCAGCCACTTCCCTGACGAAGACCTTTCCAGGCCGCTTGACTCGGAAGGGTGTGTCATTAGTTTGTCGCGCCCGATGACCCCCATGCCTAACATTCAAATCATGCTAGGCTGTTGTGCATGGCTAATAGAGGGCCGGATACCAATGGATCGCAATTTTTCATTACCCTGCAAGAGTGCTCTCACTTGAACGGCAAGCTTTTTCGTTCAGTTCGTGCCCCGATAACTAAAGCGAACACCAGGTAAACATGTTGTCTTTGGAAAGGTTATCAGGGGATATGGAGACGTGGTGAAAAGGCTGGCGCAAGTACCCGTGGATGCAAAGGATGGGCCACAAACACCGATTGTAATCTCAAATTGCGGAGAACTCGAGCTCAGAAAAGCACAGCGGGCAGAGCCAACCAAACGTACGTTTACCTTTTTATTCGAGTGACGACATCTTTTCCCACCTGATAACAAGCAGGAGAGAGTGACAAAAATCGCAAGCGTCGCGATAGCCGCTCACGATCACACAGTGAAGACCGTGATCGTCGTCGCAAGAAGTCGAAATTGCAATTCCCCAAACCGGAACCCGGGCCTGAAGACCCTCATAAGTCTGGGAGAAATATCATTCAACAGGAGACAGAGGAAGAATATGACGCGCGGCTGGAGCGGGAAGAACAACACCGAATAGCAAAGGCCAAACGCGGAGAGTTGGAGCGCATCAAGCGAATAAATGAGAACACAAGTTCAACACAAGGTGTCCGCTTCAAAGGTACGCCGATTGGATCGTACACCTTATCAAACCATGAACCTTGAACCGCTACTTTGTCGTAGGCCGAGGACGCATGAAATTCGTTGATCCAGAGCTACATCAACGGCAGTAGCTAAGGATCCCGCATTAGTTCTCCTGTATATAGCACTGGGTTGCACCGACCGAACTCACGATATTCTGCAATCAGAATACACACCCGTCTACGTTAAGAACCATCATTTTCGCGATATGATAAAAGCATAAAAAGTATCTAGACAACCGTCTCGGCCGCCTGATCAGCCACGCTGTCCACCGTTGGGTCCTCCGTGCCCTTCTGATCATCGGCTCTTCCGATAGCCGTTGTTTTTGCGCCGGCTGCATTGGCAAAACTGAACAACGGCCTGACAGTAGAAGCAGTAAGGGTGACAGAAGTTCCCGAGGCAGGAGCATTAGAAGGAGGAGTCGATGGGGCTTTGGTTGGATGGGCAGGTCCTCGCTCAGTGGCTTGCCTAGAGCTCGTGCGCGACATCGAGTGCTGAGGACCCCGCTCCTTGGTCACATCCCGTTCCTTCTCCAAGCGTGCTGCGATTTCACGTTCCTTGTTAGAAATATCAACTGGTCTACGAAGTGTTAGGTTAGCGTTCCTCAATCAATGGGGATGTTCAACTAACTTTGCACCGCCAAACGGATTTGGTCTCGGAGCATTGAAAGCCAACTTAGGGGAGGATACAGGGGATGGGCTCGTGGAACCTGTGGAAGAACGAGGCAATAATTCGAGCTTTTTACGGCTAATTTGCGGAGTGGGCGGAGTGGAGCTGCTTGCTGTGTGCGAGCAAATCAGTCGCAGCGAAGCATTATCAAGGACTGATGCTCACGGGAAGTGCCGCCTGGGGCCCTCCGCGCGCGCCAATCGCCATCATCAGGGGCGTCCCGTGCGTGAACAGACTCATATTTACCCTTTACGCTGCCAAGTTTGCCAGGCGCTAACTCATCAGGCGCTGTGGACTTGAATCTGCTCCCTATTATCCAGTGTTCTTCTCTATCCGCAGCGCCAGTCTGGCCCTCCAGGTTGGAGAAACCAGAGCCTCTCCGACGAGCCGAGGGCGCTTCGGGCTCCGATATTTTGGATAGCGGCCTTAATGATCTCCAGTCACTTGCTTCATCAGATGCACTCGGAGGTGGTGGGGGGGGACGTTCTCCCGGCTGCCCGTCAAAGCGACGTCGTGAGGACTCACGAGAATCTCCGAAAGATGGAAGGGGGCCCTCCCTACGCCAGCTTCCAGAAAACTTGGAGTCGTCCTCCAAGATAGGACCGCCAAATCCGGCCCTTTCCTTCGCTAACGGGGGAATCAGTCTCCCGTCAAAAGCAAACAGCCACGAACTCACGGGGCTCTGCAACGCTCACTCGAATGGTGCGACCTGAGAGACTCTGATCAGAGCATCAATGAATGTGTTTGTTCAAAAGAGCTGGCACCAGCTCACAGATCCAGTCCTCGACAGTGCATCTTTTAAGGCATCTAGTTCCGCAAATTCGATGTAACCAAAGCCCTTGGGTTTGTCATCGCGGTCTTTAATTATCTTGATGGATTTGGTCTATGTGCCTACGTTGGACATTGCAGACCCTCCATGAAATAAAATACGAACCTGATGAGGGCTGAAGAAACTAGCTAATTGACCTTCAGTGATATCAAAGGCGAGGTTTCCGATAAATGCAGTAAAAGGAGGGTGGGATGGTAATGGAATCTCTTCTCGAACAGAAGGAAACGGGCGATCGGCTGGGCAAGGGGTAAATTGGCAGAATACCCACAATACCAAAACCAAACATACGTCGAGAGGATGCAAAGTCATCACGTCTGCCGAAGCGATCACCAGAGCGTGATAGCCTGTCGTCGTCTGTCTTAATCGAGGCTAGAAAAAGTTGACAAAATAAGACGATGTACCCAGTGATTCAAAAGGTCCTTACGGGCTGTCGGGAGAGCATCCATCTCATCGGCCCATGAGCCAAGAGCTGCTTGCGAGATCAACCAAGGAACGAGAGAGTGTTCAAAAGTTTATGCGCACTGCTATCGCCGAGAAACTCGTTGAGAGACATCTTGGATGCCTTGGACTTTTTGGGCGCTATTTGGAGTGAGTTACATGGTTATGGGGGGATCAGGAATCTCACCCATTCTTGCAAGTTACGGCGTTTTTATGCTTTGCAGCCTGAGTGTAACGTTCGCTGTCTGCGGGACAGAAAGCAGTCCGACTGTCGAGAGAAATTACAAGATTCGAGTTTTCCCACGTGTATACTTACTTTGTCATCAGCACTTGTATCCACCAGCATGATCCTCCTCGAGGTAGGGAGGACATTACCGGACAGTTCAGCACAAGCTGACATGACCGTAGTCTCACAATGTTATCGTACAAACGACCTTGGCAGACAAGGCCGTCAAGTAGGTCTACGAAGCCATCGCTGCCGTGGCCAGGTTGCTGATGACTCGCAAGGCCCTCATCTCTCGATGTCTTGTTCGTCGATTTCGACGGAGTTAGATTCCACTTGTCAACGCCCGACAAAAAGACTGTGGTTCAGCTTTCAATGAACATTCGCTGTTGGGACCAGCTTGTAGCTTACGGTGCACTAGACGTACTCAAACGGGAATACGGCACCCTGATCAAAGCCCAAACGGAACCGGAATACCATATCAGTCTTGATATTGACCTTGAGCAGCTCCCGGCCGATGAAGGTATGCGTTTGATATCCACTGGGAACCTATCTGATAGACGTCAGCGAGTCGGGAGGCACTCATCAAGTCCATCGCCCTTTTGAAACGGAATGCCCTCGCAGCCCCATTTGAATTGGCTTTCCAGCAACAGAAGCAGCTGGAGGCTTCGGGAAGCGCTCTCGGAGACCTGATGCAGATCCACTATCGTGATGAGGAGGCCATATACATTCGGGCGTCGCCTGATCGCGTTACAGTCATATTCTCAACCGTCTTCCGAGAGGAAACAGACAGGATATTTGGTAAAGTATTCTTGCAGGTGAGCTCGCCGCGCTGGACTCGAGGTCGAGCTCCATTGACGTCGCCCCAGGAATTTGTTGATGCTCGACGTCAGCCCAGCATCCAGAACGCTCCGCAAGTACTGTACACCAATCGTGACCCGCCTCTGGAAATCCGAGATGTACCCGGTCTCCGCGATTCTGAAGACATTGGATATGTCACCTTTGTGCTCTTTCCCCGTCACTTCGCCAAGCCTGATGTATCATGCAACACTATTTCGCACATTCAGCTGTTCCGCGACTACCTGCACTACCACATCAAGTGTTGCAAGGCTTACATGCACTCTCGCATGCGTCATCGAGTGGCAGAGTTTCAGAAGATCCTCAACCGTGCCAAGACTGAGGTAGCTGCTACCGAAAGGAAGACAGTTAGGTGAGTGATCAGCAATGTTGACGAGGACTGTCCTGACAAGCTTGCAGTGGCAGAACTATGGTAGTTCGGAGGATGTAGTAGCAAAGCAATATATGGCTTTCCCACGCCACGTAGTCACTCACGTATGCTTGCTCGTCGGACTGCTACACTTGTCGATGGACAGCGAACCCGTCACTGGTGGCTCTGCGCTAGTTCCGGACGATGCGGCAGCATCTAGCCAGGCTGGGCACATGGACTCGATCCGAGTGACGAGACACGGGAAGCTGCGTTTCTGGGTCAAAAAAGCGCTGGATTTCTTCCAAGTGCGTTGTTGCATTGTGACGAAAACAGCAGGGTCATACAGTCGCACAGAGCCATCCCGACAGACCACTCGTTCTTTATTCGGCACCGGCGGATGTATCCACTAGCACGATTTCACGTCTGGTCTCCGTCGTCGAGATCATCAAGCGAGAGTACTTGAAAGGACTGGACGTGTCCACAGGCGATGTCTCCGGGCTTCATCAGTACAACCAACTGCTATTTGAGGAGCGAGGCAGGATTCCGGAGGAGGGCGAGGACCGACGAGATGCGCTCCACCTCGCGCTTGATGGCCATTCACAGTGCGTGGTGCGGTGCCGGTGGGAGAAGACCGCTGATTCGTCGTAGTGCGCGGCAGTCGTTGGCGCCGCACATGAAGATCACACTCTCAACCAGGGCGATCGCAGAGAGACACGAGAAACGAGAGACGTGAGTTGCACTGACATGCGGGCGTCGCAGGAGGTGTTGAGGACACGACAGACACCAAGCACCAGCGACCCGCCGAATGTCGAAGGGGGCGAAGGCGCGGATGCGGAAACGACTGAGGAAGCAGAGCGAAAGTGACAATTTGTGCCAAAGTCTGCCCTGAAATGGTGCATGTATGACGTAAGATGTGGTGTAAATAGGGTGGTGTGGCGTGCCTCTCCCGCTTGGTGCAGACCTGCCGCACCGGTGGATCTCCGACCTTTTTATAACGGCTCACTTGGCTGCGCCTATGTCTCGCCGCACCTCTGCCCGCACCGTCACGTCCTCTGCGCCCCCTCACGCTCCCCAGCAGCCAGACACCCCCTACGACTCCAACGTCCGCCAGCTCCGCCGCCAGTGGAAATGGGCTGCCTTTGGTCAATTCTTCTTCACCTTCAATCCTCTCTTCGCCATGCATGACGTGACTCTCGTCGTAAGTCTCCATTCATCACACCCTCCACCACTCTTTCACCGTGTCGTCCTAGGACGTCGAAACCGACCTCGTCCACTCCACATACCGGGTTCTGCCGCGCATCATGCAGCGCTTGCTCATGACTCTCACTCAAGACAGGAAGATAACGTGAGCATCCACTCACCGCTGCCTTTCGTTTTTGCTCAACGTCTTCGTTGATGCGCACGTCCAGGACTGATAACTGGCAGCATGCATTGCGACGCCAATACCAGAGGAGGGACCCAGAGGCTTGCCCCGTTGGCCTCATCTCTCGCTCTCAGCCTTTCCTAGTCGAGTCCTCTCGCGCATCCACGGCACCCCCGCGTCCTCCTTCGGAAGCACCACTCGATCAGGTGATGCATGAGAATGAGTTGCTGGACCACGACCAGTCTGCTGCGGCCCCTTCTCCGGACGGCGCAGTTCGCGTCCAAGCTGTAGTTGACGTCCCGGAGCACACCTCCGTTACAAAAGTCGAGGAACAGGAGACTCCTTCCGATGCATTAGAGCCACCGGAGAAACAAGTTGATTGGTTAGATCTCCCCATGCTCGCAAAGCTTGAGTCATTGCATACTTTGGCGGAATGGCAATTTCAGAATCCGCACAGAGTGCGCCAACAGATGAAAACTGATGATGAACAAGCTACATGGGTGCGTGGAGGTGCAAGGACGCCCTGTCCTCTTGTCCTGATGGATCATCTGTTTCCGTGAATCACAGCGCATTGAACCCATAGGGTATGATGCTAAGAGAAATGCATACTGGCTTATTGGTGGTATGTCGTTATGTTGTTTAATCAAGGATGCTAAACAATATCATGAGCAGGTGACCGGCTTTGGATTCAGCGAGAACCACCCCGACTAAACCTGAAGCGGAAACGGAGACCTGGAGTGGGTGGAAATCCCAGGAATCTCTCTAATGAACAAGCGCAGTCCCCAACTGTGAAACGTCAGCGCATCGGTCCGGAGTCGGGGACCGTTGGGCATTCTCCTGTGACACGTTCCACTCGCCACAAGGCACAGCCCCGACTTTCTCCAGATGCTAGAGAGGCTCGTGCTGCAAAAACGCGGGCAAATCAGAGACTTGATGCGCAAGCCAAGGATCTCGCTGACTTTCGGCGCCAAATGGCCAGTTCTCGAAGTGCATCCACTCATACCCCTTCCAAACCCACGGGGATAAGGGTCAGTGCACGATTGCGAGGCACGGCGGTCGAGGACGACGAGTGGCAAGAGGTTCCTGACGAATGGCTGGCCGCGAGCGAAACCCGTAAGAGCTATGCCAAGGATTCACATTCCCGTCCCTTGCCAGCCAGCAAGGGGAATATGAAGACAGGTTTAGAAAGCGATGATAGCTCGATCAGTGAGCTCACTGAGCTTAGCGATGGCGAGGATGACACGGTGGAGGCGGAACCAGATTTGGACAGGAAGGCAAAAGTGGCTACAGAGCAAACGAACCTACCATCGGCAGAGAAAGTGACGGATGTGGAACGTGATGACCAGCAGGATGAACAAGCGAAATCAGCTGACCCAGAGGTTGAGCTACTCCTTCCCGACGACTTTGTTGAATGGGAAACGGTCAGTGGTGCTCCGGCATATATAGCGGTCGCTCACTGCCTTGTACAAACAGATATGTGTGAGTCTAGAGGATTGGGAAAGTGTTGGACAACTGTTCGAAAACGCAACGCATTATGCAGAGAAGGCACTTCATAAAGTATTGTCTCAAAGTATCGTGCCCATGGTCACTGCTGAACTCAGGGTACGTTTTCGTTTGTTTAAACTTGATATGTCCTTCATCTCCACCCAGGAAGTCGAGAGAAAGCGGCGCATGGAGGAAGCTGTCGTGCATCGCAAGCGTTCCTCCAGGATTGCTATGAAGGAGATTGAAAAAGAAGAGGGACGTGCGCAAATGAGACGACACGCCGAAGAGGAAGTAAAAATGAGCCGAGCACGAAGACTGGAAGCTCGTCAGCAAAAAGAGCAAGCCGAGCGGCTGAAGAGGGAGAATGCGCGAGAACAGCGTCGGAAGGAACGCGAGCTTCGAGATGAGACGGGCGAGGCAGAGTCGAAGTTTGTTGGTTACTGACATTCCACGCCAAATTGTCTGACCACCGTCTGTAGGCCCGACGCTTCTTTGGACATTGTCCAGGGACAACCAACGTCTAAACTGCCACCGGTCGGACAAAGTAAGGGTCCCATCACTCTGAGCGCCGCTCCAATGAATGGCACAGGTAGTGGGTCTCGCAGTCCTGTTGAAAACTGGGAGCTTGATTGCGAAGTCTGTGGACGCAAGGGCATTAATCAGGTGGGTTTTAATTTTTCGCTGATGGAGCATCCATAGCCAATATCACAGTTTCTTAGGATGATGGTGTTGCCCTCTTGTGTTGTGGTGTATGCGGGAAGTGGCAACATATTGTGTGCCACGACAAACAAGATACGATGGCTGGTCGTCCAAAGCGTAATTGGGATACTGAGGACTTTATTTGCCAACAATGTCGTCTGATAAGTCCCAAGAGCTCGTCACCCGGCAGCTCTGCTAGCTTCCTTACCCTCGTGAACAACACAAGAAGTCATGCTTCAAGTACTCAGGCTTATCACGGCCAGCCACCAAATAATCCCAGAAGCTACCCCAACGGTGGTTATTACCAAGACTCACCATCCAATGGACGATACCCATACGCTCATCAGACTGACGCCCGGACAACCACCTCTTTACCTTCTTCCCATTCCTACACTCCACAATCCCGTTTGACAGGCGTCACATTCGCACATTATCAGCCCCAGCAAGGCGGGTTTTCGACTTCTCGGCCGACATATTCGGTCCAGGACGTCAATCGTCCTCAGCCCGCGCGGTATACTATTACGCCCCATGCAGTGGCAGCCAATGGGACGGCTACATACCCTTCCACTTTCCACGTGAGTCCATCATCAACGTTCCATAAACATGCTACACATATTTGTCTTCAGACACAGGCAATAACCCAAACACCCGCTCACGCCCACGAGCAATGGCTCGCATCTTCGTCGTACCCTCGCGCCAGCAATTCGTATCCAATGCATGGTGGACCGCCACTTCATACGCAGGGGGTTCAACCATACTATAATAGTGGACATCCCCATGCCCACACATCATACTCCCGCATGCGAGGAACAAACAACCAGACCGTGCTGGGGCAGTACGCCGGGCTGCAACATGTTCCGTCGTACCAGCGTAGTAAATAGCGGTCTGCTGCATGATTTAACCGCTGTAGTGCAGTCTCTTTACTTGATTTATTGTTGTTCTCTAGCTCGTACCATGAGACCTTGGCCGTCGAGCCAGTGGATGATATCATGGACTCACTGTTATACAATGTAGAGCACAAGTAATAGGGATCATACTATCGAATTGTTTCATACATCTTGAATGCGGGAGACGTGAACGGGAATGGATCATCGTCTGTGACATTGTCCCTAATGAGTCGGGATCAGCCTTCTGACTCGCCAACTGGGCAAGGAAGTTACGCACCCGATGGGTCCAAGTATTTTCAACCCACGAATATGAGTGTCTTTACCACTCATGTGGTTTGCTACAACAATGATCTGGAGTACGTAGGCATGGACCGGCTTGCTGGCAAACAGCAATCCAAGGTAAGCGACAAGCGTTCGCTCGACCGAGAAACCTCACTAGGTAGTCCCGTCTTCATTGAGTTCTGACGACACATCAAAGGTGATCCAACCATCAGGCTTATCCAGGGTAGCAACTCGAACATCTTGGAGATCACTCGGACCAGTGCCAGCGCGAATTGCCAAGGTTGATGGTGTGTAGGAGTCGTCTTGTGGCCAACTGAGATATATGCTGATTTTCTACGCAGCCGCGTATCAGTGAGCAGGGGGGGCGAAGGAGATCAACCAACCTGAACTGCAACTTTACGAGGGAATTCTATTGTGATGAAGTGGGGTTGGGGACCATCTGAACTAATTCGATGCTCAAATTATGCCAATGATTGGATCTGCGGTGAAAGTACTGACTGCCAGAAGGTGTCTGGGTCACCATCCCTCAAGCACTCGGCACCAAAACCAAACTTGTAGGAGGAGACAGACCACTTGGCAACACGCCCGATGTCTGGCCATGGGAGGATCGGTGCTGCGCGACCTAGGATTTGTTTCAGTCTCTGGATGATTCCGGAGGGCAAGCATGAGTGCAACTTTGGTGCATAATGGGTAGACCGTCCTTAGGCATATGGGCTGCTGCAGATGGTGCGGGATTGATGGCATTTTGTACATCGTTGCGTGCACCTGGTGCAGCCATGTTGGACCTTGGGATTATGGGCCAGGATTACTCCCTCAGCGGTAGAAGGCCAACTCGGACTCGGATGTTGCCCGAGCACACCTCAACTCGAGCATGGACACAACATGGCCGAGACTCGCACATGTCGACGACTACCCTCGCTATGGCAGGCAGATGATCCTGGACAACTTCGGCCTACAAGGTGCTTTGCATGCTTCTTCCATGGCCAGGTATTCAAGCGTGTTTAGGTCAAATTAGGGTGCAGCGCGCATCCGTAGCCGTGGTTGGTGCAGGGGGTCTTGGATGCCCAGCACTCCAGTACCTCGCCGCCGCAGGCGTTGGCAAGCATTCTCCTCTCCTTCGCGTTATCAGCGTAGTTACTTTCCGCGACCAGGACGAATAGCTATTATTGACCATGATAAAGTCGAGCTTTCCAACATACAGAGACAAGTGCTCCATAGCGAAGAAACTATCGGCATGTTCAAAGTCCTTTCGGCGGCAGCTGCTATCAAAAAGTGAGTGACTGGACGCTCGTTCCTCTTTCGAGAGGTAATATCTCGAAGGATCAACTCAACAATCCACGTCGAACCCATCAATGAAGCAATAAGTTCATCGAACGCGATGTTGCTGCTACAGCCATATGATATAATCCTAGATTGTACAGACAATGTGCCGACGAGGTATCTCCTGTCTGACACCGCCGTTCGGCTCGGGAGACCTCTAGTCGGTGGCGCTGCCCAAAAATACGAAGGTCAGCTCGGTATCTACAATCTTGGCGAATTGGGACCCTGTTATCGCTGCATATTTCCGAACCCACCTGCACCAGAGATGTCTGGGAGTTGCGAAGAGATGGGTATCCTGGGGGGTGTCACTGGCATAATCGGTGTCATGCAAGCATTGGAGACCATCAAGATCCTCGCCGGCTTGCACGGTGCGTGCGGTGGCTTTGATGCGCGATCCACTAATGCGAGTCAATAACGCAGATGGGAAAGCCTCCCTTATGTTATTCTCTGCCGTGTCAATGCCACCGTTCCGCACAGTCAAGCTAAGGGCAAGAAAACCAACTTGTGCTGCTTGTGGGCTAGCAGGACAAAGACTGGGTGCTATCCACGAGACTGATTATGTCGCATTCTGCGGGGGACCCCGTCCAGACTGGCAAACAAGGGGTTTAGTCCTGGGGGAACCAGGTGATCGCATCACTGCGCAAGTAAGATGTCCCGCTCCATGTTGCAAGGATAACTCTCAGCTAATTGCAGGAGTTACAAACGAAGCTGGAATCGCAGGAAGAATGTATGCTGCTTGACGTTCGTCCTAAGACAGAATTTGGGATATGCCATCTACCAGGTTCACGAAGTATGTCTAGTAACATTATCCGACCTGCATCGCTCACAATCTCCATGTAGGCATTCCGCTTCCACAGCTGCTCGCAGACCCTTCTTTGTATTTACCACCCAATGTCACCCCGAAGATTGTGGTATTGTGTCGTCTCGGGAATGATTCACAAATAGCAGCCGAGGCCCTTCGTGAATTCAACCCTTTGTTCGATGTGAGGGATGTCATCGGAGGGTTACGGGCATGGACAAGATATGTGGATCCGCAATTTCCAGTATATTGAGACAGGTTATAAACAATGGTGCGGTTATTGAAGCACATGCATGCGTGTCAACACGAATCACAAAAGAGATACATCGGTGCTCGCGTGGTACAGTCGCGCGATAGAAATACACCTCACTTCTCTAGAAACGATCCTGAATGTCTGCAACATGAATATGAGAGGACATGTGCTTACTCAAACCAACTTTGAGCCACTTGGGTATCTTCTTCTGTTCCGACCTAGTGCTCGCCAACCCTGCGCTTGAAGATGTCTCCGGCTTCGGGGGTGCCTCTAGTTCCTCAAAACTGGGTGGCTTCGGTAACTCGGTTGCTAGCGCAGCAATAGTCGACAACAAAGGCGCTGGCTCATCGCTTCCTAGTTCCAGTCAGCGTCTCATCCCGTGTGCATAGCTCATATTACGAACTATTAAGAGATTCGTCCTCAAATCTGAGTAATAGCACAGAAGAAGGGGCCAGTTGAAGCTCAGCTAGCGTCAAGTCCCTGACCTTTGGATCAGAGACTTTGAGATCACGCTTGGGAGGAGACTGATCTGGAAGAAATGACATTAGGGGACATCCAAGCGCCGGTGGGTTTGCAAACATAATATGAACTTGATCGGTTTCACATCCTCGCGAAGTGACGAGCGAACGAACGCATAGACAGAACGGATTTTGTCCGACGACGAAAATATTTTCTCTAGTTGGGTACGATCGGTAAATCTGACGCGAATGGTTGTCTCCATGGATATCAGCGGAACAAGCTTAAACACAGATAAAGACAACCGACGTTTGGCCACCTATCCCTCTTTGCTTTCTCTAGCGCTTCCCTTGTGGTGCGCAGTTGTAGGGGAGCATTGACCAATGCATGTGTGCGCGCAGTCAGAGTGGCTTGCGCGGCCATGAGATCTGCTGCAGTCGGAGCGAAGTACGACTCTGGCAATTCTCCTACTTCACGTGGGATGAGTGCAGGAAGTCACAAGCCAGGATGCGCAGACGCACACGGAGAGTTACCAGAGGACGCGGGGGGTTTGTATACCCTGAAATCGGACGACTCAACGGTAGTGGAGGAGGGAGGTCGAGCCTGGGTATCAGACATTGCAATGAATTCGTTCAGTGTACAGAGCTATGGTGCAACTTCTTATTGCTAAGGGGGAACACCACACGAACAGGTGTTCTCGATACCACCAAATGCGGCGCTGATCTGCGACGGACAGGGATGGGCGTTAGCAGTGGGAACAGACAATATTCGCCGGAGAAGATCAGGAAGAGTAAGGTTGTCTCAGTCCACAGGCCTCAGGGTGAGCTGGCAGGGACACCTTTTGGTACAAGGCCCGTGGATCGAACGCAAATTACATGAGTGCATCATCTGCAAGACACGGAAAACTAGCAGCAGCAGTGGTAGTACTCACGAAATGGGGTGCTGGTAAGAAGGAGAGCCGTGTTTACATGTATTGCTTGCGGTGCTCATGCCTCATCACCACGACGAGAGCTGTGGCCACCAAGGCCATGACCATGACCATGACCATGACCACGACCACGGAGACGGTGGTCCCAGTGACAACCTCTTCTCTTATATCGATCGCCCCCATGTCGTTGCGTTGAATGGGACTGCACCAGGATATAGCATCATCAAGCCCTGGCACGAGCGCATGAGCGAGGAGATGGTACGCGACACGAAAGTCCCGCTACACTCATGCATTCAGTCGATCGCAGTATTTGGAATCTGATGCAGATGGACAATTGTGAGCTCCGTCTACATGACACCCCGAGTGCCGCTCAACGTTGCACCTTCATCGAGGATCATTCGCGTGCCCTTTACTGGCTCTGTCAAACTACGTTCCCTCCTTTTGAAAGCAGGGCCCGGTGATCAGACCCCGCAGAAAGTCGCTTTGGTGTGTAGACCTCCATCCTGCGGTGGTTCCTCGTGTTCAACCACTCGTTGTTGCACACTGCAACCATGCCGATTCACAACTCAAGTTTGCGAATGAGCCGAGCTTAGACTTCGACGATGCTTCGGATAAGACCCCGACGCAAGAGTTTGAGGTCGCAGTTGGGCGAGAGGTGGGCGAATATGCTGTCAGGCATGTCTTTATCCGTGCAGCTGTGAAATCGAACTCGGACAATCTCCATCATCGGTAGGACAACAAAATTCAGCAATGTGTCCTCTGTGACCGTGTTCATCCCATCCAACCAAGGAGCTGAATCGACAAGAGTATACTATATTGGATTCCTCGGACAGTGGACTCAAGTACGCAGAATCTCGTCGCTGGATGGTATAAGCTCTAATGTCGCACCTAGCGGAAGAGCAATCCTGTCATGACCGTATATGAGGCGCAAGCCAATTTGGCAGACCACGACAAGATCCAAGGGACTGAGGGTGGTTTGAGCACTGGCATTAGTTCATGAAACATACAATCTGATCAGCAATGTGTGCGTAGAGTAGTAAACCTGTCGGTGATAACCATGGATGGGGACGTCACGAAACAGTCATAGTGCTTGGCCCGAGTTCATTCCCTGCGAAGTCGATCCCTCTGCGTTGCGTTGCATGAACGACTGCAACATTTCGTAGTTCACTGTCCCACCCCCCGTGTTATGCACTCCACCGTTCATGGGTCCAGTAACATTTGCCTTTACACGGAAATCATCAGTGCAAGGGTAAAGCAAACCGTAAGCTGCCTACATATAAGCCTACAGGCATATTGGCTACCATATACGGGTTGGTGGGTATAGTCGAGTTCAAATCCTGACCTGGGGAAGCATGGGGTTGCTGGGTTTGTTGCAACTGTTGTCGTTGTCGAAGTAGTTGTTCATGCTGTACCCGCGCAAGGTGTGCGAGAACCTGCTTTTGTTTCGCGGGTTCGAGACCTCGCAGCCGAGCTATAATCGCTGGTGGTAGGGTAAATCCACTCAACAACTGAGGCTTCGCCTCCTCAGCCGAGGGCTGAAGATCAAACGCGTTCCCGCTTCCAGGAAGGTCGGGCATACCATCGGGGAACACCGCCCCGGCAAAGCTAGAACCCATCGGAAAAAGGAAGATGTTGTATGAAAACTTTCCCGATGGCAGCTGCCACCCTGCATAGGCGTACTGCAGCTCCAGTAAACGGATCGAATTAACATATGGGTAAAAGATACGCACAATACGGCGGTCAGTCATAAATTTGTTAAGTGCATGAAACCTCTGCTCGTTCACGGACCCGTCAGGGGCACGAG
This sequence comes from Phylloboletellus chloephorus, assembly GCA_038091355.1. NCBI lineage: Eukaryota > Fungi > Basidiomycota > Agaricomycetes > Boletales > Boletaceae > Phylloboletellus > Phylloboletellus chloephorus. The sequence goes on along the minus strand of JBBPOI010000160.1, from coordinate 6,378 downwards.
GATTAGGTCTCAATTGCATCATACGAGTCCGAACTTGGTGGCGCTTGAGCCAAGATGAGAGCTCCGTGTTGTCTTTCAGCGGTTCTTTGCAAGGATTTAAAGTCAAGTTCTTGGGCCAGATGTCCGTGCGACTGCAAGACTGTTGAGATGACACGCAAGAGATGGTGCGAATGACCTACACATCACTCGGCGTAGGTGGCGCAACAATTCCCACCACTTGTATTTGCATTTCATTCGCTGTCTGACCATTAAGCTTAGGAAAGGTCCACGAGAATGTCCCATGCCATGCAGAGGTGTTGAGTGCCTGGATAAGTTGGTTATTTGTCGCATTGGGGTTGACACCTGTTTCGTGAGACGTTATCCCTGACGTTTGTGAAGATGGTTCAAGGTTTTGCGGTCTAATCCCTTTCTTCTCAAACAATTTCTGCATCTGAGCGGCCATCTCGGGAGGCACAGTTGAGTGCGGTTGTGTTTGACTGGAACCGGCTTGAGGGGTGCTGCCGTTAGGAGCAGATACAGTACCACCACGGGACTGCCAAAACTGCGCCAAAACTTGCGAGTCGGAAATTGGGAGTTTATGTTCCTCGGCAGTGGAACCCGTCGGCCGTTCGCTCGACGTACTTGGTGCATTGGGTGGGTGAGACTGGGTAGACGGACCTGGCTCTGTCGACCCACTGGGGAGACTTGATCCAGCGGCTCCGGCTTGTGCGTTCAGGGCTTCTTTGGAGAGGAGCATCTTCTGATAGTGTTGCTTAAGCAACATTTTGATCTGCTCTCTAAGGTGAGCCTTCGCAGCTCGATCTTTTTGGAGTCCAGCCAAGACCACCGTCTGGCCAGAGCTTTGTGCTTTGGACATCTGCGCTTCCATAACCGCAATTTCTTTTTCTAATGCTTTAAGACGTTCCATCATCTGTCCGAATTTGAGCCCTGTCGGAGCTACTACCTGCTCGAGGATCTCAGAATTGATAATCGAGATAGAAGGACCGGAGGATGGTATTGGGGCAGAAGGGGAGGCAGTTGCAGTTGCAGGCGCTGGCGCGGGTGCAGAGGTTGTGGCCTGGACGGCCTGGTGTGGCTGAACCGAGGATGGATTCTGGCCGGAAACGGTAGTAGTTGGTGTCTGTGCGGCTTGTGAAGGCACCGGCTGTTGGGAGCGTTGGTTCTGCGGGATGCGTGCGGAAGGTAGAGCAGGAGATGTGGAATACGTTTTTGAGACGGGGTCGACTGCAAGCTTCTGTCGCTTTGTGTCCGGACTTTGATCGGAAAGGGGAGCCTCAGGCTGGCGCTTCGTACCTTCAATTCGATGAGCAATTGCGGTCATAGGATTCTACGTGTGCTCACATGTCTTTTGCGGCGCGGGGAAGCCTGAGAGTGAGAGGATATGTGGAGCGTGTACGTTGAACCATGGTAATTGAGTTCCGGAACCTGCTACCTGCCAAGGAGAGAACTCGCGACTATGGTGATGAGGAAAGAAATGAAGACTAACCAACGACTGAAGGTCTTGGAACTGAGGAATCTTCCTGAGGCTGATGAGGCTCAGATTGATCTTTCTCTGTCAAATGTTTGCCCTGTTGCACAACAAGGCGGGTACACGGAATCTCGCTCACCTTCTTCAGTTCTGTGGGGATAGAGTCCCAATTCACAGAATCTAGGTGTTGCAGAGTGTTGCACAGAGGTCTCTGAGCATTATCGGGTGGACACGCTGCTATGTGGAGGAGATGAGCTATCAGGGACCGGTTCTCCTTCTGCGGTGATTGCGTCTGCGCGTGATTGGCGGCGAGATTGTTGGATGCCATGAGGACGTCGAATAGCTTTCGCGACACATGTAGCACGAACGGTGTGTGGCTTACGGGACATACCTCGATAGCAGCCACATAACCCTCCAGGGCAGAGAATCCTCGGCCGCCTCCTGAGTTTGTTTGGCCGATACCAAGCTTCGAAGGCTCTTCACGAAGTTCCTTGGTGACCTGAGCAAGGGGAGCGAAGAACCTTTTGGCGAGAAGAGGCAAGGGTCGTGTGTCGGCGGCACCATACGTCACAAATGCCAGACGGAACTACGGGGACAGAGTGAGAAGGTGTCGAGCGGGGAGCGCGCCAAGTACCTGATGGGATGGGTGCAGCTCATTCAAGCGCTTGAGGAGCGGATAGACATACTCGACCAGGACGCGGGACCACTCAGCGGCAAGGAGGAGGGAAGCCTCGACGACACACGCCACGGCGAGGAGGTCAGTGTTTGACTCTGGTCCCGCCGACATTCGGGATCGTCTGCGAACGAGCGTCTGCTACTGGAAACGGAGGCGGGGGGCGCTCATAACAGCCACTTGTTCGCTCGTTTGGTTTTACAAGTCCATGACACTACAATCCATGTAGATAGGGTAATTATTAGAATGAACGACCGTGGATCCAAGTACTCGCAACATGTCCGTTACACACGTCCATTCACAACATGACCAGCCATGCCCCACCCACGAAGCCAGCAAACGTGGTTGCTGCAAAACAGTACCACCCGGTCGCGATTGGCACAGACAGGCGGCGGGCAGCGTTGGCGGGCGCCGCGTACGTCCCGATCATCGACAGCCACTGGGAGTAGCCGAGAACTGTGCCGGTGGTTGTCTGCGCGGGGAGCACGGTTGCCGGCCCAGTGGGAGTGAACATGCCTTGCAGTACCACTGCGTCACCGTTTGCGTCGGTGGTCGTGTACTCGTATGGCGTTGGGCCGCCGGCTGGGGGCTCGGAGGCTGGCTGTCCGACTGGACCGACCTGTTGCGGCGTCGAGGACGTCAGAGCCAACGCAGTGGTCTGCAAGAGCGGGTTGGACGTGGTGAGAGACGTAGAAGCGGTGAGAGGATTGAGTGGCTGCGATATGCTCGAGGTGGGGCCGACGAGAGTTTGGCTGCGACCTGATGAGGACCGGCATCGTGGAGACCGAGGGAACTTACAGAATGCGGGTGGTCGGGAGGCCTGCGGCGTTTTGGGTGATGACTTCGACGACTGTCGCGCCCGCACTACGGAAGATGAGCAACGATGCGGCCGCATGCGTTGGGCTTACTTGTCGATGACCGTCTCCGTCTGTGCCTCCACGAACACGGACAGCAGCAAGAGCGCCGTCGAACAATACACGCTCTTCATCGTCGTGGGTGGTGGCGGACAGTGCTAGCTTCGTGGTAATCAGCGCCGGCACGCCCGGCAGATACTCCCCCAAACTCGAATATTTTCAGATGATGATTCCTTCGCCCATCCGCTTTCTTCCAAGGCCGTCGCCATCGCTCGCAGCGACCAAACGAATGCCACCAAAAAAGGGCCCTGCTCACGAGAAGAAGGTCTTGCTCGGCCGTCCAAGCAACAACCTCAAGATTGGTATCGTCGGTGCGTTCTCTTTCCCTCCACACCCCCGCGGAACCGACCGTAGCGCGATAGGTCTCCCGAACGTCGGAAAGTCGTCCTTCTTCAATGTGCTCTCCGACACCGGTCCGTCCTCTTTCACCTGCTCGTCGATCCCACTTAGCTTGCACAGACCTTGGCAAGGCTGCCAACTTCCCTTACGCAACTATAAATCCTGAGGAAGCGCGCATCCCCGTCCCAGATGCCCGGTTCGAGTGGCTTTGCGATCTCTATAAGCCGGCTTCTCGTGTTCCTGCGTTCCTCACATGCATCGATATCGCCGGCTTGACCGCCGTGCGTAATCCAACCATTCTGCCTATTCCCGTCTGAAGCAAGATTAGGGCGCATCCACAGGTGCCGGTCTAGGCAACGCCTTCCTGTCACACGTCCGTGCTGTGGATGGTATCTTCCAGGTTGTCCGAGCTTTCGACGACGCCGAAGTCATCCACGTCGAGGGTGACGTCAACCCTCTGCGAGACATGGAAATTATTCAAACAGAGCTACGGCTCAAGGATATAGAGTGGGTTGAGAAACATTTAGAGGGTCTGAAGAGAGGCGGACGAGCCCTCGGGAACACCAGCTTGGCTGATAGGGCCAAAAAGGAGGAAATCGTGTGTTTCCTCCTCCTCCTCTTCACTTTAATCTCGTGCGGACTAAACTCACAAGGCCGCAGTGGAAAAGGTGTTGAAAACCCTGACCAATGATAACAAGGATGTCCGCAAGGGGGACTGGACAAACAAAGAGGTTCGCATCGTAAAGTCATGACGCCTTTATTTCTTCTTTCTGCTTTGATGAAATCGCGCTCCATGCTCGAATAACTCAACTCATTGAGGTCGGAGCAACGCCCCACATTTCTGTGAAACGATGTTCAATCTGATCATTTCAATACTACTCCCGCAGCATGCTGATGCTTCCCTTTCAGGTGATTATCTGCTTCATGTCGCTCTCATGGATGAAAAAGAGCTCTATGCTCGAATAACCCAGCTCGATGAGGTGGGAGTAACGCCCCATATGTACGATGATATCAAACCTTCTCTGAATCACCCTCGTCAAACTCGCTCTTGTTCAGAACTGATCACCTTGTAGATCGAAGTTGTCAATGGCCTCTCGCTCCTGACTGCTAAATCCGTCACTTATCTCGTTAATTTGAGTGAAAAGGATTATATTCGGAAGAAGAACAAATGGTGCGTAGAGCTCCAAGGTTGCAGAGCACCTCACGGGACTTTCGCAGGTTATCAAAAATCAAGGCGTGGATCGATACCAACAATCCTGGAGATCCTTTGATACCGTTTTCCGTTTCGTTGGAGGAACGTCTCTCTCGACTCAGCCAGGAAGAGAAAACGGAGGCCCAGAAGGAGGGAGCTCAGAGTGCCTTGGGGAAGATCACTCAAGCAGGCTATGCATCCCTTGATGTGCGTGATCCCACGAGTTTGACCCGTTAACATTGTGCTCACGACCCTTTGTTGCAGCTCATCCGGTACTTTACCTGTGGGCCTGATGAAGTTAGGGCATGGACGATCCGACGGAGCACAAAGGCACCTCAAGCTGCTGGTGTCATTCAGTATGTTTCTTGCGTAGGGAATGCCTCTCGTTGTCGCTCAACTACTGGTCCAGCTCGGACTTTGAGAACAAATTCGTCTGCGGTGAAATCATGTCCTACGAGGACCTCAAGGAACATGGTAGCGAGACTGCGGTTAAAGCTGCGGGGAAACTGCGACAGCAGGGCAAGCCTTATGAGAGTGAGTTTATTTTGTCTTGCGGCTTGAATTAGCTGATTTGACCGCAATCTCAGTGGTTGACGGAGATATTGCTTACTGGAAGGCTGGTGCATGAGATGCCCAGGATCTCGATGAGTATGAAACTGGTCGTACAAATGTTTGGCTTGCCTGCAATATGTCGTGCAGTGGTATGCGGAGGTCGGCTGGACGAACGACTGCCTCAGGCAGCCTGTGGTAATTTCAAGGGCAATTGTGGTACATTAAAGGTGTAGATGACAAGTGGGATGGATTTTAGTGCAGCCAAGCGTATCGCAAGATGCTCTGCAGTGCAAGTCCGCAGTCAGCGTCTCTTGCACGATACATTGCTATTCATTGATCTCGTCTTGTTCGCTCAAGAATTCCTCTTCGACTTCCAAGTTGCCATTGAGTTGATGTTGTTGTTCGAATGGATCATGTGTGATCGACTCCAGATGGGCAAGAGCGGCCTGCAGGAGAGTCTAGTATGGTGCGTAACGGTTGTTGCTGACGAGATCACTGCGCACCCGCCCGACTTGGCTCAGTTGCTCACCCTCCTCGGCCGCGAAGATGTCGGACGGAGTGTCAGAGACAAATCCACCGTCGACATCGTCGTCTTCGGACATATTTGGGTCGGGGTGCAAGGATGCACAAACAGAAAGGGCCTCAAAAATGGGCTCCACTGCATGGTTGAGTCGCAAGCAAGCTCGCGGAAGTGACAGGGATGTACGCACGTGAATCAGGGTTTTGGGGGACGATGAACAGTTCTCGCATACCGGACGGCGCTTCGGGGGGCTCGTCTGGGGAAGACGGATTGCTGTCTGGCTCGTCGAGCTGACAGTATATATAAGGGCTGCCTGCTTCTGGGCGGGATATTGCATGAAGGGTGATCGCAGGGTACTCGACCTGGAACCCACGGCCAGTGTCCGACATGAAGACGAGCGCACTGAGGTAGCGTGAACAGACAGCGGGCGGGAAGACCAGAGGGCGTGGCGCACTTCTCGATGACATACAGGACGCCGTTCAGACGGTGCTCGGGAGCGAAGGCGTCGAGGGGAGGGTCGAGGGTCGCAGAGACATTCTCCTGCTTGTGGCGAAGGACGGGGGGGATGTCGCTGAAAGAGGAGGGGGTGGACGCGACGATGTTTCTGTGCTGCTCGGGCGACACGAAACTGGGGACGGCGGCGATGAGCGTGGTCGAGCGGGACATGGGTGTTGAGAGGGGACCACGTGACGACACAAGAACGGGTCACGTGTGCTGTCC
>JBBPOI010000159.1:0-24257 GCA_038091355.1 Phylloboletellus chloephorus | reverse complement strand
ATATTGCAGGCTGCCGTCCAGTAACAACACTGGGACGACGTTCGTTGCCATACTCGCGTTCAGTGAGATCGACCTGCCAGCGAAGCCTAAGCTGCCCGCATTGGGCTAATGGGCAACGATTCAGGACGACACAGCCAGAGGTGTCAATCACTGCCAGAGCTAATCAAGTGGTAGGATAACACTCATGACTAGGCTAGCAGGAGGACGCCAACATGCGAATCATAGGTGGGACTCTGACGACCCCTCCGTATCGACCGCAGGGTGAACCATGTAGTACACGCGAACATTCTCTCCCTCCTTCCCCGAGGAAGATTGCACCGTTCCGTCGCTTGTCGACTCCGGCAACGACTCTTGGACATCCCCCCGGACTTCCAGCAAGTACCCATCCTGCGAGAGCGCGTCCAATTCAATGCCAAACCGAGAATCGGGAAGCCTGCATACCTTGACCAACTTCCTCAAAAGCTTCGCAATGAGCTCTTTTTCGTACTCCAGCTCCTCGACGTCCTGTATCTCCGATTCCTTGAGCTCAAGGTACCAGTCGATGAGCTCGTCCCTGTCGATTCCTCGTCCGGTCTCTCTTTCCGTTGCAGAAAGGTGGAGCACGACGAGACTCTGCAAAGTCATGTATTTGTCGTGGGTGATGACCATCCGTCGTCGTGCCTGAGGTGCAGGAGGAGGCACTTCTGGGAACGCGCTACCCGCCCGCGGCGTTGATGACGGTCCAGCACCACTGCTGGTCGCCATACGGTTCATGCCTAGTGAACTCTCTTCCGTCTGATCCATCGCCTCGATCTCAGCGGCTGACATCTCCACGTCCTGGCTCTCATCGAGCGCGTTCTCAGCCTGCGCCGCATTCCTGTTGGCACGACGCTCGCCCTCGAGCTCTTCCTCGTCAAAGTCGATGTCGTCCTGCTCGACGTGAATGATGGATTGTCGCAGGAGCGTGTATGCTTCGCGCACGAATGCCGGAGTTATCTCAGATGTACAGTTTGCGCGGGCAATGGCTTCGCTCAGACGGATCATACTTTCGAGTTGTCGAACAGTAATCCGGTACGAATTTCGTCCTACGCCAGACGCGTCGTCTTGCCGCAAGATTCTGTACTTCTCGACCAGGATGTTCGCTGCTTCGGGTGTGAGCTGCGAGCGGTCAGAAGGTACTGCAGACCCAGGGAACTGTTACTCCACCTTCGGACTGAAGGTTCGTGCATATCGAATATAGCGCTGCAAAGCTTCCGTGCTAAACTCTGGATTGATAGCTTCATCTTGAAAACGATGGACATTGACGATATGCTTGGCAATGTTCAAATCCGTCTTCTCATTGCACTCATCGAGGACGACAAAGAACAGATCGAATCTACTCATGATAGGCGCACTCATGGCAAGGTTCGCCCTGAGCGTTTTCTTCCGGTCGTATCGTCCGCCGAGAGGATTTGCGGCAGCCAGAATTGACGTCCGGGCATTGAGCGTGGCGTGGATGCCAGCTTTCGCTATGGATATCGTTTGTTGTTCCATGGCTTCGTGGATGGCCACTTGATCTGAGATATCCATCTTGTCGAACTCGTCAATAGCGCATATACCATTGTCTGCTAGCATGAGCGCGCCAGCTTCGATAGTAAAGTCCCCTGTTTCCTCGTCTTTCACTACTGCCGCTGTGAGACCAGCAGCCGAGGATGCCTTTCCAGACGTGTAGACTGCGCGAGGCAGGAAGGAACAGATATACCTGGCGGATAACTGATCGGTTTGCGGTTGCGAGACGGAAGCTGATTGACACGCACTTTAGGAACTGCGATTTTGACGTCGATGGATCACCGACGATGCAAATGTTGATGTCGCCACGCAAATGCATCCCTTCCGTAGTTTGCTTGTGTACACCGCCCATCAATTGCAGCAAGAGCCCCTTCTTTACGATCTCATGGCCATAGACTGTGGGCGCTACGCTGTCCACCAGGCGTGAGTAGATGTGATCCGAGTCAACCATGCTCTTGAGCTCATCGAATTCAGGCTCGGTGAGTGATCTGAGGAAGGCTTGTCCATCCTGCTCGCCGTCTTCTTCTTCCCCGCGGACATTGGTACCACCCTGTGATAAATATTTGTTAGTCGCCGCGCTGGTGGGCACATAGATACTCACTCTGCCATCAGCATCGTGTACCATGCACGCCAGGAAGGCTGTTTTGTACTGCAGATCTCGCACACCAAGACTCTTCAGGCCCGTGACACCACTGCTAACACCCCCCGTTGCAGCATTCGCCCCACTTCTGCTTGCCTCGCGGATAAGCTCCGCCTTGTTTCCACCGGGCAGTCCAAGTTGGCTGACGTCTGGTACGACGATGAATGTTCCTGTAAATACACATTTGTCTCCGGCTTTTGCCCGTTCAACGAGCTCCGATCGAAGAATGACGTCGAGCGACCGGGGCATAGAGCCGGTTGGTATCTCGGAGGGATTTTCCTGGATGCGAACCTTTTGCCAATCCGTGAATTTGGAGGTATCGATTTGTAGCTGCCATGCAGTGCGGTTACCGCAGGTTGGGTTTGGACATAAGCTGGGCTGCGCGTCGAGTGGTAAGGAAGACACCAACTACACAAGTGTGGATATGGCACCTCGGTATACTTGAACTGTTGTTCTATCTCGTTGACGATGCCACCACAGACTTCGCAAATAAAACTGCCGTATAGCAGTTCTGGCCTGACTTCACTTGTTCTCGTCACCGTACCACTGATACTCATCAGCGTACCGATTTTATCTGTGCGGAGATCCCGAATGCCAGAGACCAAAGGAAGATGATAGAATGCAATGTTGAATTCGCGAGATTGGAGGTTTGTAGAGTCCGTGGTGGCAGCAGTGGGGTTTATCTTGAGATATTCGGGTTCGTACACTGCAACCAAGTTGTGAAGCGCGCGACGTAAATACGGGAGGAATCTATAGTATTGCTTCTGGATTGCGTCGGCGAGGACATCGTCTCTTTGTAGAAGGTGACCGTAGTCCACGTAGAGAGTCGTGATTTCGTATTCTCGCATGGTGTGGATCTGCTGGACATAAAGCAGCTCTCCATCCATAACTTCAGGTAGGCCTCCATCAGACGCAGGCGTAGACGGCAGTGCGACGTCTTCAGTAAAACTAGATCATGACACAGTGAGCCACGGAACCATGTCGACCCAATCGCCACGCACGTCTTCAAAAATGTTTCAAAGCTTTCGCACACGCTCTCGCCTACCGCATCTCTGACCATTGGAATATCGCCACCCGGCTGGTTTCGTGGTCTCGGTCTGTGCCTTGCGGCTGTTCCATCCTTTTCCTCAGCCTTCTGCGCTTCGCTGTCGCCGAACGCCAATGCATCGGTCGCCGGCCGTCGGACTGTCCTTGGGGTACCGTTTGACGAAGCCGTTGGGTTCGGTGCGCTACTCGGCGGCAACGACGACCTCGGCGCTGGTGGTGACGACAACCCGTCGCTATCCATCGTATCTTGTGCCAGTAAAACGGAGGTAGATATCCAAGGTCAAGTTCAGATCGCGACGCGACAATCTGGCGCGATACGACCCACCCTAAACGCTATCTGCCTTTTCGTGAGTCACGTGGCACAGCGCGTGCAGCACTGACGCTAGCCAATGTACCTTTTTGCAGGCACTTGTTTGCTTCACTTCCCTCATTATGACCGCGACAGACAACTCGCCGGACTCGTTAGACCCTGCATATGTCGCAGACGTCCTCTCGAGACCACCTTTCGTGCAGATATCCGGCGTTTGCAACGTCCGTGATCTGGGATCTTACCCCACCACCACACCAAATGTCATAACGAAGCCGGGCTATGCATTTCGAGGCGCGGAAGTCTCAAATATTACGGAAGCAGGTTCATAGCTCCCATGTCCTCGCAAGCTTCCACGCACCCTCTGATATATGCGCTAGGCATTCAGCAGATGAGGGCACTAGGGATAACGACGGTGTTTGATCTCAGATCTGATCCGGAGATGCAGAAATACTGCACCCCAATACCCACCATCGAAGGCGTGCAGATATTGCGCACGCCTGTCTTTACAAATGAGGACTACAGTCCGGAAAGTATGGCTAGGTGCGTTAGCGTGGACCTCTGAATTCGACGCTCATACGCTCATGCTATGGCAGGAAGTTCGAGTTGTATACAAGCGCTACTACGGAGGTCCGGTCACCATCTTTTATGAAACTGTTTACCGCTGAGCATTTCTGCAGGCGTTTATGACGTTATACTCTCAAATACTGGATTGTGGTGGTAGTGCCTTTGGTACTATCCTCCGACATGTTCGAGATCGACCAAACTCTCCTTTTCTGTTCCATTGCACAGGTTAGTTCGAACGTGGCATAGTGTGATTCTTGCCATTGACAGAACGTCGTTCAGCGGGGAAAGATCGCACGGGCATCGTTGCTGCTATTCTGTTCAGAGTACGTGGACCCAACGAGGCGGCTGTACATCCGCTCACCCCCACGTAGCTTGCCGGCGTGGACGACCACTTCATCTGCCAAGACTATTCCCTCACCCGAATAGGGCGCGAACCAGACCGCGAAAAGGTCCTGAGACGGCTCTTGAAAGAGCCTTTATTTGCCGCCAACTCCGAACTTGCACTTCGAATGCTCACTTCTCGGTATGATATGGTCGACGACCCTCTTGTGCGCTCATACGCTCACGGTCAGCTCCTTTCTGACGTCAGATACGAAACGATGCATGCGACGTTGGGTCTCTTCAGGGACAAGTATGGCGGCGTCGAGGCTTATGTGAGGAATTTCTGCGGACTCACGGACGAGGACATATCGATTATACGGTCAAGCCTGGTGGTTCCTGCGAAGGCACGGATGTGAAGGAGAGGTTCTCGACGCACACGCTTGTTCTTCCACCATCCAAATGTTGCATCACTAGACGACTGGGACAGTAGGATCGCCATAAGGACAGTGGTGGTCATCGCCGTTGTCAGAGCGTTGCGGTGCGACTGGCGGACGTTTACTTGTTGTCTTTGCAGAGGTTGTCGCATCTGTCAACCTTGGTGCGACACATTCAACCTATAATTGATTAGTCGCGTTCGTTTGGCAGGAGGCCCATCTCTAGATTCGCCTGCTAAAGTACACATCGATGTGTCTTCCTGCTAATATAGAATAACCGCAAGCAACAAAGCACCGACGTCCCAGTATGTACGCGTCGAAGCGGATGGACGGGACGACCACAACTCGGACGGATCGCTCTCCGTCTGCGCCTTGCTTATAGCAAGTCACATCATCCCAAAGCCAACGAGTTGCAAAATCGATATATCCATCGTGGCGAAAGAAAGAAAAAGTGCAACGAAGAAAAAAATAAAAAATAAAGGCCGAAAGCGAGTGTTAACACAAGACCGCGTATACACCCCACCCATCGCTCAGCTCTTCCGTGGACTCAGCGGCATTGGCCGTCGTTGCTTCTGCTGCATCGCGAGCGAGCCACCGGTCGGACTCATCGCAGGAGCCGGGAACGGCTGTGACGCTTGGCTCATCACCGCCGACGACAGCAGACCATTTTGCCTCGCCCTCGGATTCAGAGGTGACAGAGCAGGTCGAGCAGGCGGCGTCGGGTCTCCGCCGGTCACACGACGCCGCAAAGAAGGCTGGCTCCCATCTGGAAGCTTCGACGAGGAAGGTTCGGAAGCCTTGGAATCGAACCCGGAGAATGGGGTGCTGTCTGTTCCGAGGGCTTGTCGACGGGCTTTCTCGTGCTTTGCTTGGACGGCACGGAAGTGACTTAGGAGTTCTTGCCACTTGATTTCGCTTTGCCCAATTTTTGAGCGAGAAGATATCGACACGACGGTACTGGGAGGTTGTGGATACATCACGATTGATTCACGTATAATCAGGCAGACGTACGACTTGGGTGCAATGTGTAGGAAGCCAGCGGAATTGACTGCATTCAGGCGATTACGAAGTGACACAAATGCACTGCTTTGCGGCAGTAACATGAGGAGACCATACAGGCACTTGAATAGGTAAGGATATCGTTCAGGCTCGAGAAGTTGAAGGCGGAGATCTTTAGTTGCTGCATGTTAGATAATGCCAATTGCTAAGAGAAAGAACGTAACAGGTGAATACTGGAGACTCAATCAGCTGGACAAGCTTGTCGATTTGAACCAACATCGCCACAGTCATTTCGAGATCGGCACTGCGCACAGGTCAGCTGAGCTTTGAAGAGACAAAAATGTGGGCTCATCGTACAATATTGATAAAAGATTAGAGGCATGCTCGTAAGCTTGCGCCAATAAACAGAGTGAGAATACAGAAACTGCGTTGTGGCACCATGATCGGTAAAGTGTTGTGAACAGCGCTTGTCCATCTTGCTGGAGAGTATGGATCTATCAGCATCAGTGAACCCCTCAAGCGGCGGAGGCACGCACCCGCGTCTCTAAACTTTTCAGTCGCTTCCTGAACTCTGCAAGTTCCGGCGAAGTAACGAGTATCGTATTTAGCTTCTGAACGATATCGCTGGCAAACTCCAAGTCCTACAAGTCATAAGAATGCTCGTGCAACGAAAAAAAAAAAACACCATAGCATTACCTCTTCTTTCTCTAGGATCTCGGCAAATGTACGATATATCCGTTCGGTGTTCAGATTCAAGCAGAGCTGCCGAATGATCAAGCTTCCGCGAGCTTCCAGCAACTTCCTGTCTGTGCTAAACAACTCGAGAAGATTCATCATGAAAACTCTAAAGTAGCTCTCCTCAGAACTAGAAGAAATTTGTGCGAGAAGCTGCAGGTCGTGTTTGATCACCTAGACAGCATTGCTTAAGATCCCCCTATGAAAGGAATGCAGATGGCCGAACCTCTTCAGATGGATCTGACAGCGTCTTGAGCAGTGCAGGGAAGGTTCCATCATCCATCGCCAAAATCTACAACAGCTTCAGCGAATGCAGATGCCAGGTCAACCAGAATCTGATACCTTCTTGGGTGCCTTTTGGTGGAGCATTATGAGCCACTGTAACGCTGCTACCCTCGTCTGCTCATGTTCACTCAAGAACTGTATCGTCAACTCGTTCACGGTCGCTACGTAATCAAAGACGTCTTCTTCCTCTTCTTGCTCCTCCTGCACAGGCGACGGTAGAGTCGGAGCAGCCACTGCAGGTGGACCAGATGCACTAGTCGAAGACATCCTTGATTGAGGGCGGCTAGGTATCTCCGATGCTACGGGCACGGACGTGCCAGCACGAGATTTCTGACTGGGCTGCACGATAGTTTTGTCCAATGCAGAGGGTGTTTGACCTTCTGCCATGGACTCAGGAGAGGACGCATCTCTTGGCGGCCCCGCTTGAACGGTCGACTGACGGCCGGGGAGGACCGATGGAACGGTTGGAGTCGGAGAACCGGAGAAGGTGCGTGAGGAGGTTGCCTTTTCGATAGTTGACTGTCTAGATGATTTGGTCACGGGGGAGGGCAAGTCTTGGATGACTTTCGTGAGAAGTTTATTCGTCCGGATGGCTGCCGACTGGATCATTGGAACGTGATGCGCAAGGTTAGGTAGGATCGCAGGAATGAGACGTGGCGTAAAAGGAAGCATTACTTCTTGCGCGAATCCCAAGAATTCCGCAAACCATCTCAGAGCTGTAGACTGCTGGATCTCGTCGTCTAAAGAACGAATCACTCAGGGTTGGAATATTGAGTATGACTGCACGACTGACGTTGTCCATCTAGCTGTTGAATTAGGATTTCAACTATCGCAGCGTAATCTATTCGAACGCCTTGACCGGGTACCCAAGCTACCACGCGGTGAGTAGGGACAGGGCAGAAGTGGAAGGGGCCCCACCTCCAGTACTTCGAGTGTCCTTTTCAGATTTTTGCTCGCTCCACTCACCGTCGTGATCATGCGCGACGTCACTCTCGCGGATGAACAAAGCACGTTCGGAATGAGATAGCGTGATATCAGGAAGTTTCTCATCTGCACGACGTTGTTCGGAAGATTCTGCGATTTCTTCGCGGTGGCGAAGAGCGCTGATATCGCGAATCTCACGCACGAAGTCTGCCAAAATGTTCTCGGTAGCCACGCGGACATCCTCGGTTGGGTCGGACAGATACTTCCTGAATGAATTGATTCAGTAATACGGGAACACCGGTTTGAGAGGTACTGACAGCAGACCATCGAGGAAATCGGGGAGATACGAGACGAGTTCAAGTTCTGGTACCGAGTCGAGGACTGTGATCCAGGATACAAGATAACTCCGCGTGAACGGACTGAGGACATAAATGCGCTCCTGCAGAAGAGGGATAAATCGCGCAAGGGAAAACGCCTTCCTAGGCGTTGAGTTGCCATTCGAGAGGGTGTCCTCAGGGTAAGGCACAAGGATACTCTGCTCTTGTGGGGCGTATTGGTTGCGTATCCGCTCCGTCTCTGGGTATTGGGGGATGTAGACCGAGGCGGTCTCGGCGACAATGTCCTTCAAAAGACGGTCGAGGAGCTCAGCGCCGTTCTTGACGGACAACTCAGAATCGGCAGCAAGCTGGAGACGGTTCAGTACCCGCACAGTGAAGTGCAAGGCATAGGCGGAGTACCTTGCTGAGGGCATCGAAGATAGGATTGAAATAGATCAGAACCTCCCCCTTGGAGACCTTTGCGATGTTGTACAAGCACTCGGCGGAGAAATATCTTATTCTGTTCTCTGGGTCCGTGAAACACGCAAGAACAGGTGCGATAAACTTTTCCATGTACGGGGCAACGTCGACGCCGAGGGCAATAGCAGTTCCAGCGAGACCTATGAGACCGCCGTTTCTGATGTGGAGGGGGTTGGACGAATTGCTGAACATGTCTACGAGTTGGTCGACGATCTGGTTGATACGACGGTGGTCTCCCTGTTGGTGGCATTCGCGAATCTGCCTGCGCGATGATGTCTGAGTGCGTGGGCGCGGAACACAGCAGCGGCGTTACTTCTCTAGTTCGAGTGCGGCGGCCTTTCTCTTCTCGTATATCTTGTCGACGAGCTGCTTGGCGACCGAAGACTCTGCGACTCGTCAGCGCGCAGGCAACAAGTTGGGAGGCGGACGTTACCCATCGTCGTCGCAGGAGAGGGTGGACACGCGGATGCTGGCTTGAATGGAGGGTCACGTGAAATCGACTGACAATGCACCTCCGAGTCGAGCCGAAGAGGACTGTGTGACTTAGTATAATAATGCGCCGACCTCCATAGACCGGGCCACTCGTTTCTTGTCCCATGCATCCCAAGCATCTTCATAGGTCCGTTTCTCCCCTTTGCACCCCCATTCTCCCGCTGACCCGTCCTTAGAACTAATGACAATAGGAATACAGTAGACTGCGAATCCCCCAACCCCGCTAATACCCTCACAGACCGCTTGAATACCCTTCTAAACTCTTCTGGTCCCGGATACGTTCTCAGTCTTTGCCCTGCGGAACAATACATCATCACTGCCCCTATCCTCTTCGCCGCCCCCAATCAAGAACTCAGCACAGCGGGTTATCCAACGGGTGCCAACAGAGCGACGCTGGTCGTCGATGGCCCCGTGGCAAATGGGACAGGTCACACCACCGCCGTGGATGGAACATGTGCCAACTGCGATGGTGTCAGGTTGCGCAATGTGCAGGTAACGTAGCGTCCCCTCGCATTCTTTTCACCCCGTGACCCGACACATAGATCAACGGTACCCGTCTCGGTGCGCCCCCGACATCCGGAGGCGCGAACATCGAAATGGGCGGCCCTAATTCCAACCAGCTAATCGAATACGTCCACTCCTTCGATCCGCGCAGTTGGTCCTCTCTCCATGTGGCAGAAGGAAACCTGAACTGTAACAACGTCACCGTTCAAAACAACGATGTCGGTCCGGCAGGCTCTGATGCTTTTCAACAATGGGCGGATGGCATCAGCGTTGCGTGCCGAAACAGCTTGATCAGAAACAACATGATCAACAACCCCACGGATGGCGCTATTGTCCTCTTCGGATCTCCGGGTACCCGCGTCGAGAATAACACCATATGGGTGGAGACGGTACGTGGTCCACTTTTTAGCTCGGGTGGGTCTTAGGGCTGCACTATTGTAGCAAACTCTGTTGGGTGGTATTAATATGGTGGACATGGAGCCGTTCAGAGGGAACTTTGACGGTGTTGTCGTAACCAACAACACCATCGCCGGTGGCTTCGCTTCCGAGACTGCGCAAGGATCCGAGACCAAAGGAACGAACGACGAGGATGTAATTATCAAGTATGCGTGTTCTTCACTACTTCCAACGTGGTCTAATGCAATTTTGTCAGAATCGGCATCGCCATCGGTCCCCGCACTTGGTTCGGCAACCGATATGGCAACAACGTGAGCACTGGTGGGACAGTGCTGGACAACCATCTCGTCGGGGCGTTCAGCTATGGCATTGCTATGAGCTCAGCCACGAATTTCACAGTCGAGAACAACGTCCTCGTCGGCAACACTTCGTTCATTGGTGCACGCGGCCCGAATTGCACCGCCAACGACCCCACCCCACCTCCCACTGCCTTTGTCATCGACTTGAGCAACGTACAGCAATCTAAGACACAATTGGACTTTACCCCAGTGTCAGATGGCGATAGCTTGACCTGCGTATTACCTCCTGATGGCGGTGATTATTGGCCATTTGGAGGCAACCCCAACTCCACTGCGTCAGTCAGTCCTCCTGAGACACCTCTGCCAACGAGCTCGAGTCACTCGTCCACTGACACGACAGTGGGGATTGTCGTGGGCGTGATCGGAGCCGTGCTTCTGGTGGCAATAATAACCTGGTTCGTGCGGAGATGGGCCATAAGGCGGACGCAGACGAGGTACACCGGTGATGCTCGAGATTCCACCGGCTACCTTCGGCAGAAGAGCTGAAACCTGCATGTGTTGTGGACTATCTAGACAAAGCTACTATTCACGCCATATCTATGTTAGAATGATCAGATCCCTGAAAACGAGTGCTTATAGTTAGCAAGGCAGTGAGCGGTCGTCAGAGAAATCAGGACCAGACTCAATCCTGGCAGATTGTGGATGAAGCAAACTCAAGTTGTTGTGTCTGGCGGTGTCTTGACTAAGCAAAACTCGGGCGGGCCGAGAGGAGTCCCACCTGACCAGCGACCACCACCTCCGAATTCACAGCTGCAAGTTCAATTCTCCCTCTTGTTTCTCGCAACGAAAATGACAACCGAGAAAGGGTATCCAACATTTGCAGCTCTCGTCTTTGTTGTTGCGTCGCTAACACCGCTGCTTGTTCAGGTATCTCGGCGTGACAGCACCCATCTCGACTGCCGAATCTACTGAACGAGAAAAGGAGGTCACGGCCACTCTGATGGAGGAACTACGGAATCAGAACACCTTCGAAAGCGTAGACGAAGCCAGAACGAGGTACGATCGAGATTCCCCAACTCAATTGCCTGCGTGGAAGGAGCAATTGCGACCGCGGACAAGTGTGCTGAGATCGTCATGACCCTTCGCAGGGAAGCAGTCCTGGGGCGCGTCGCTGCGCTTGTCAAGATGTTTGTCTATCAGGTCTCTCTTGAACACGGGCTTTCAGAAGCTGCCGCGACCGCAGCTGGTGGCAAGATTTTCACCTTTGGTTCATATCGCCTGGGGGTGCACGGACCTGGCTCCGATATCGATACCCTGTGTGTAGTCCCAAAACATGTATCTCGCGAGGATTTCTTCGACATTTTTGAGGGTATGCTGAGGAAAATGGAGGGGGTTACGGAAGTCTCGGTGAGTTGTTTCATTGCATTGCACACCGGCTCTTTGGCCAAGTGGACCATTCCAGGGTGTTCCAGAAGCTTATGTCCCTATCATAAAAACAAAAATCTCTGGTATTCCTCTGGATTTCTTGATGGCGCGGTTAGCATTGTCATCCATACCAGATGACCTATCATTAAAGGACGACAATCTGTTACGAAACTTGGATGAACGATGTGTACGAAGTCTTAACGGTGGGGTGTCTTGTTGGTTTGGCATCTTGAACCCAGGCTAAATGCCGTTTAGGTTCGAGGGTGAACGACGAGATCTTGCGTTTGGTACCTAATGTACAGGTTTACCGGGACTCCTTGCGGTGCATCAAACTTTGGGCTCAAAGTATGTTTGTTCTCATACCTGGTTGCCTCTCTCAACCTGGACTCTAGGGAGAGCCATCTATTCAAACGTCAATGGGTTCTTTGGTGGTGTCGCCTGGGCAATACTTGTAGCTCGAGTATGTCAGTTATATCCAAACGCGATTGCTGGCGCGATAGTCAGCAGATTTTTCATCATCATGTATCAGTGGTGCGTCACCACCATCATCTCATCTGTTCAAACGATGTGATGATCAAGACAGGTCCTGGCCTCAGCCCGTCCTTTTGAAGCAAATCGAAGAGGGGCCTTTGCAAGTCCGAGTATGGAATCCAAAAGTATACAGCTAGCTCTCTCCAATTCTAGGTTTGTTTTGACATTGTGCAGTTGTACCCTGCAGATCGGTCACATAGGATGCCTATCATTACACCCGCTTACCCTGCGATGTGTGCTACTCACAATGTTACAGCCTCGACGCAAATGATCGTCACGGAAGAGTTTAAGAAAGGTGCTTTCAATCTTGCACTTCATCGTGGAGTTGTTGATTCAACATAACCTTTGAAGGTGCCGACATTGTGGATAGAGTCATCGTCGGGACAGCAAGTTGGTCCGAACTCTTTGCTAAGCACGACTTCTTCCATAAATATCGATACTACCTGCAAGTCATTGCGTCTACTGGTAACCCTGAACTCCAAATCAAATGGTAAGAGGTGTCTAGCCGTGATTCTAGTCTGCACACTCGCTCCAGGGCAGGAACTGTTGAATCACGAATTCGGCAACTTGTCATGAAGCTTGAATATGTCGATTCCCTCATCTTGGCCCATCCATTCATCAAAGGTTTCGAGCAAGTGTCCCATTGTGTATCGCGAGATGAAGTGTGTCAAGTGGCACGAGGGCAGATCTCAGATGCAATAGCGAAGCGGACGAAAGCTGACATCGAAGGGATTAAGGATGCCAGCACTGTCTATTCGACAACGTTCTACATAGGCCTCCTCGTCGAGCCAAAGCCAAGTACGCTTGCGATTCCATCAAGCGTACCAAAACTCCACTCTGATATATCTCGATTTTCCTCTTGAAGACGGTTCCGTTGGTCCAAGAAAACTGGATATATCATACCCCACCACAGAGTTCACGAAGCTAGTCAAAATGTGGGAAAAGTGCGACGAATCAGAAATGGGTATCTTTGTTCGGAACATCAAAAGGTATTTCAAGATGCGTGGTCCCATAGGATGTGCGATCTTCATGCAGTTTGTTTATTTAGTTCTGCCCTGCCGGACTACGTCTTCGATGAAGGTGAACGACAACCAAGACAACCGTTGAAACGGCCCAAAACAGGCAAGGTGCGTGTTCGATTTAGCCATTTACTTGCACTGGCTCTTGATCCCGTTAATCACCACTTACTTTGCAACGTGAAGGGACCGGGCAAGTCGAACAACACTTCTCCCGACATGCCCAACAAGAAGCGACGGTCTGTACCCTGCTATTCGCTCTTGTTTGCAACTGATCCCGCAGCGCCGCGTGTCCAGCAGGTCTGAGATGCCTGTTACAGCAGCGTTTAAAGATGAGGACGACGGCGGAGTTCCAGGGTTATCACTGAACTCAGCACTGGCTCCGCAAAACCTGAGAGACCGAAAGTTTGCTTCACCACCATGTGAAAGGCTCGTCAAGACGCCTCAGCTTCCGTTGAGTGAAAGCGCCGCTTTGGCCGCGGGTGCTGTCGACGCCCAATAGAAAATGCGAAGTCCGTGGTCCTGGTTGTGGTCCCGCCAGTCCGCTTCTCCGAGAACGTGCGCTCCAATGCTTATTCCATCGATCTTGCTCGTTGCGGAATCGTGGACCAACTAGTGGATGCACAGTCTTTGCTGTTGCTCTGTTCCCTTTCGTTGGTTTATTCATCTTTCCTTTCTACAGGCATTCCAAAGCGAGGCATTACATGGATTGGGCGAACTACGACTCGAACACGGTATTGATGGGGGTGACGATGGGTACTTGCTATATGACAACGACGGTGTCCTGCCGGATGTGCCTTCGTTGCCCGTGCTTTTCCTTTCGTCCGGAGCCCGTCATGCTTGGTTCGTTTCGCTCTTGTTTCATTTTCGACGCTTTCTCTCCCGCTTTTTTTCGTCGGCGCCCGACCAAATCATCCATCGTTGTATCTTACAGCGTTTCGTCCGCAACTCGCCATAGCTCAAGACAAAACTTGTATCGTAATTTACGCATGAACTATAAACATTCTGTGGCTGTCCATGATCTAGTCTGAATGTGTTGACAAGGGGAATACAGGGATGCATACGATGATAAGCGGAACAGGAAGGATGGTGTCTGCTATCGATCGTTCACGGACTCTGCTGAATCATCTACACTCATCATCGGTTCCAGACGTACCACCCGCCGGCGGTTGGGACAGAGCGGGAGTAGGCTGGGGTCGAACTTTGGAGGATCTGGGTCCCGAGTGGCCAGGATGACCTTGCTTCCCACCGACTCAAAGTTGAGGTGCGCGCCGATCTTGAAGTCGTCCGACTTCCAAAGTCGTTGATAGACGTACGATCCGGTGGGGTACGGGGACGCGGAGAGCGGCGAAGACGTGTGTGGCGTGCGGAGCCAGAGACGGAGTCTGTGTGTCGCGCCCGGGGGGGTCGATACGACCGGTATCGAGCTGGTTGTGTCCCTGAGACGTCAGCGTGCGTTCGCCATGCGGATGCGGGGCGAGAGAAGAGATACGTGCTAGATGAGGAACGAGAGGACTTGCGGGTCGCAGTAGACCCTCAGGTGATAGTCCTCGAAGAGCGTTCTGCCCGCACCGCCCGCTTCGTAGGAGAGCGAGAGCGCGTAGATCCCGGGTTCGATCGGCTTCCATCTGTGGCGAGACGATCAGCGCTCGTGTGACCAGAAGAGATGACTGGGGAAGGGAGAGACCTGACGATGAAGCTGACGTGCGCGCGCCCGACGATGCCTTGATAGATCAACATGTCTTGCGTTGCGTTCCGCAGGACGGCATAGGACGCATCGCCGATGGAGTGAAAGTCTGGGTCTCTGCCGACCCACAGGTTGCTGTCCGCAAACATGCGGTGGTCTGCGCCCGCCGTACGCAGCCAGACTCGGAAGTGGTAGAGACAACCTTTCGGCAGGCTCGACCTCGGAGGGAAAGCGCTGGCGGTGGGTGGATCAGCTGCGTCTCGCGCGGACGTGAGCAAAGGTGGGGCGCATTACAAGACGATAAACTCCAATCTCCGAGGGTCTACGGAGAGCCGCATCGTGACGGGCTTCGAGATGGCGCGTTCGACGTGGCCGGCTTTCACGGACAAGCAGAAGGTGTAATGGTTTGGTCGACCCGACTCCGACTCCACCCTGCGCAGCGTGAGTTTGTTCGTTCGAGACGGACGGACGAGAGGCTCACGAAATCAATATCTGCAGGGGCGCGTTGCCTGCGGTGAGAGAGTAGGCGTACGTCAAGGTCTCATTAGACTCCATGTGGAGGAACGAGCGACGGAGACTTGGAGGGGACGCATGAGCTGGACAGACATGTTGGAGGCACGAAGGGAGACGACACCAACGGTGCGGAAGGCAATGGACTCTCCGACGGCAGTCCGTTTGAGCGGAAAGAACTGTGGCGGGGCGGAGGACGACGGGTGTGCATCAGAGCTAAGAATCGGGCACAGGGGGACCTACAGGTCGCTTTCGGGGCTGAGGCTGAGGCTGCGACTGCGGCTGGGCAGTTCGTAGACGGGGAGGATGGACTCGTCGTCCGCTGCGACCATCGGGACGGCAGCATCCTGGCAAATGACCTGCCAGATGCCTGGACGGACGTTGACTTGATCCAGAGTGGAGGGCAGAGCTGGACCGCGCGGTTTTGTTCAGGGAAGAGGAGGAACGCAGGGCCAGCTCATCGAACGTGCTGTTTGCGTGTTGGTTGCCACGGC
The DNA here is from genome assembly GCA_038091355.1 of Phylloboletellus chloephorus. NCBI lineage: Eukaryota > Fungi > Basidiomycota > Agaricomycetes > Boletales > Boletaceae > Phylloboletellus > Phylloboletellus chloephorus. The sequence goes on along the minus strand of JBBPOI010000159.1, from coordinate 8,320 downwards.
TTTGCTCAGCTGCTGCTGTCCAAGTTCCCAGTCACATAGTCAATATCTATGAAATGCTCCCGACTCTCCTTCATGTTTGTCCCTCGGCCTCGACGGTTGCAATGCAGGCCGCCTCGCTACAGGGGATGTGCAACGCTCGACGACAAACGATGGCCGGGCTGGCACGTCGTCGTGGGCATCGAGGTCCATGCTCAGATCAAGTCGCGGACAAAACTCTTTTCTGGTCAGTGTCAGCCCTTCCCTCTGTCCAGTGCTTCACTCGACGCGCAGACGCCCCGACCTCCAAGCCTGGAGAAACGCCAAACTCGTCTGTCGCCTTCTATGATGCTGCTTTGCCTGGCACACTTCCGGTGCGTATCTTGTCGCGGTCTGGCTGTCGGTCAAGCCAGCCTCATCCACGAGCCAGACATTGAACCCAAAATGTGTCGAGCTCGCCGTCCGAACTGCTGTGGCGCTGAACTCGCAAGTCCAGTCGCGCTCGGCGTTCGACAGGAAACACTACTTCTACTCCGATTTGCCAGCAGGCTATCAAATCACGCAGCGCTATGGTGAGTGCGATACCTACCTCCCCGGACGTGTGGCGCCGATACGTCCGTTCGGCAGCACCGTTGGCGAAGGGTGGTTACCTGAACTTGTCGCGCGGTGACGTCCGAGTTGGAATCACGCAGATTCAGCTGGAACAGGTCTGCAACGCGTCGACGCCTCGAACGCAGGTTCTCACTCGTCTCAGGACACCGCAAAGTCGATATTTGACGCGCACCGCCGCATCACTCAAGTCGACCTCAACCGAGCCGGCTCCGGGCTGATGGAGATTGTCTCTGAACCTGACATGAGGTCAGTCTCGAGGAGCCGAATCTCGTAAACTTTCTACGGTCCCGCGTTTCAGATCTCCGGAAGAAGCAGGAGACTATGTCCGAACTCTCCAAGCTGTGCTCCGGTCTGTGGGTGCCAGCGATGGCAGCATGGAGCATGTGAGCTCTCCACCCGCCATCCCTCGCCCATCTGACCTTGTTTCCTAGGGCTCGCTGAGATGTGACGTGAACGTGTCCGTCCACCAACACGCACACCCTCGGGGGACGCGATGTGAAATCAAGAACCTCAATAGCGTCAAGTTCATGATGGTGGCCATCGGTATGTTCCTCCTCCCCATCCCAAATGCAGGCCGCTGCATGTCCCCTTAGCATCTGAAGTATTTCGTCACATCGATCTTCTCGAAAGCGGTCGGACCGTACCTCAGGAGACGCGCGGGTTCGATGAGTCCAAGGGAGAAACATTCAAGTTGAGAAGTAAAGAGGACTCTCCAGATTATAGATACATGCCAGACCCCAACCTACCACCACTCCTCCTGTCTCCCGTCAGTATCTATCTTCCATCCAGTACCTCGTGTATTCAATCCCAGCTCCAGGAGTACATCGATCGTGTTCGGAGATCTATGCCAGAGCTCCCTCAAGAGACGCGGGCGCGATTGATGAGAATAGGGTTGACGGAACAAGAAGCAGAGGTCCTCATGACTGTGGACGCTGGGCGCGAGGTACGCTTTGATGGTGAAGTTGCCAAAGGGGCTGTCCAGTACTTTGACCGCCTCGCACAAGGACGGTCCGCAAAGGTAGCGGTGAACTGGTGCGCGTTCAAGTGCTGTATGGAACCTTCTGCTGACATCAAGATTAGGATGATACACGAGCTCCTTGGCCAACTTGCTGCTCGCAAAGAAACATTTAGTGACAATCCGGTCTCCGTGGAGCAGATGGGCGAGTTGATTGACATGGTGCAATGCGGGAAGATAACAGGTGCCCACTCTTATCTGTCGTGCGTACGTTGCTGATGTAGATGATCTCTAGGGACATCGGGGAAGACATTGTTGCGTCGTCTGGTCTCATCCCGTTCGACGGCTTCCCCCTCGAAACTGGCAAAAGAGTCGTCTCTGCTTGCAGTATCCGGCGACGACGGCTCCCTCATGAAGAATTGGTGCTTGGAAGCGATCGAGGCGCTTCCTGAGGAGGTTCAGAAAGTCAGAGAGGGGAACCTGAAAGTCATGAATCGGATAATGGGGAAAGTCATGCAACTGAGTGGAGGGAGGGTGAATGCGGGCGATGTTAGACAGATGCTGGAGGAGCTTCTCCAGGAATCGTGATGGAACATGGCTTGTTCCATTCTCCTATGCAATGGATATACACCACCGACCGTTGATGCCATTTTTTTTTGCAACTCAACTTGACTCCAACATGGCCACTTGCACCTTTGTCCTGAGTCCCCTCCAACGCGTGCTAGCGCCCACCTTCTGAGTAGCGTCGGATGGCATTTCTGTTAGGACCTTGGCGATGAAATTGGCATCCGTGAGAGGAGTCAAGTCATTGCGTCTAGGCAGTTGCTGTAGGACTTCCACGTGAGACTTACACTATCCATCTGCGACTTGTATGACATACACGTTTCACCCGATCATAGGGTGCCTCCCATCCACTCAGCTGTCGTACGACGATAGGCGAGCTGGATGCAAAAGAGTGGAATATGCGTGTGTCGTGTATTCGAAAGAGGACATTGTCCACGCGCAACGTGAATCGCGCAAGGATGAAGACACAGGTGGGCATGACACGCTGTACGAGGACGTGAGCTACCACGAGAGACGATTCGGAGAATACTGACGATTCGGACGAGCAGATTAGACGAGCCGTTGTCATGCAGCTCGTCTTCGAAGAGCGGCACTTCTGCGTAGAACAGGATCGGATCTGGTCTGGTGAGCTCGGAGAGTGGGATAGCGTGGTGGGGGTTGTCTGGATCGGCCTCTGTCCAAGAATGGGAGGCTGATCCAGGTGACCCGTCAGACTGAGGGTGATGTCCGGAATATGTGGTCGTGTACGTCCAGTCGTATGGCTTGGCTGCGACGGTGGCGGGCAGAGGCAGGCTTGTACCGGGGTCTGTGCTGGTAGAACGCGCTGAGAGAGAACGAACGGGTCTGCGACGGAAGGTCCTACCGGCTCTTCAGCCACGCATCTGCGTATCCGACCTTGACGCCGCCGTCGCCCTCCTCGAGCTCCCCGCCTTTGACGCCGAGCAGCGCACCCTTGGTGTCGAGCCTCATCTTCCAGCCCGAGCCGCGGTGCTCGAGGGACAGGTAGTTGTTTCCGAACGTCATCTCCGGCAGCGGAAACCCGACCGCGCCTTGCAGGGCATCACACTCTGCGGCGTTGGAGATCGCGTTCGTCGACGCGGTGATGACCCAGTCGCAGATCTCAATCGTCCGCGCGTTGGACGACTCTGCAAGCGTGTGCTGCGGCACTGCGACAGCTGCAGACATGCCGGACATTTCTGTCGTTCGTCGTGAACGTGTTCCACCCGGTTCGGAGTTTCGACTTTCATATCCATCATGAGCATCTCCCCGCTCGGAGTTTCGAGTTTTATTGAATCTCTGTTTGGCATCCCCGCTCGGTGTTTCAAATTTTATTTGATTACTGGACTGTACTCCTGGATAATAATTCAATGGAGGAGTCTCGTCCGTCGACCCCAGAGGCCCCCCCGCAGGACCTGTGGTCCTCGATACTCGACTCCGTGTCCTCGACGCGCGCGATACCGTCCAAGCAAGTCCTCCTCCTCGGCCAGCCGTCGTCAGGCAAGTCCGCCCTCGCCTCCGCCCTGCTCCAAAAACCCGTCGCAGACGACAGCAAGGACGACTCGCGCACCGATTTCGCACTTGGATACGACTGGGCGGACGTCCGCGATGAGGGCGACGAAGGTGCGTCGGTCGTCGTCCCGGACTCATACTCTGTCACTTGGTCGACCCTGCTCGTTCTGTCCGCAGATACGCTCGCGCGCCTGTCCGTGTATACGGTCCCTTCCGACGCAACCCCCCACACCGCCTTGCTTCCTCGTTTCCTGCCCCCGAGGACGGCGCTGCCACATACGCTCGTCATGATCGTGCTGGACTGGACGCGTCCGTGGACGTTCATGGAGGATCTCCAGACGTGGCTCAAGTGGGTGGAGCAGTGGGCGAAAGGGGACGGCGCTCGCGAGGTCGAAATCGCCAGAGAAGAGAACCGCGAACGACGTGCGTGCTCCCTTTTCCTGTCCAGAGGTATGTCGGCCCGTCCTGATCGTTGCCTAGTACAGACACATCTACAACACTACACGGAGCCTTCCGCCGACTCACTTCCAGTTACGTCGAATTTGACGTCAAATACAGTATTACCTTTGGGTCCTGGGACGCTCACGCACAACTTAGCTGGCGTTCCGATCATTGTCGTGTGTACAAAGGCAGATTTGATTGACGAAGGTAGCGACCTCGTCTGCGCCGGCGCGTCAGGGATGGGGGCCATGGTGAAAGGTAAGGGAGGTGAGTGGGAGGAGCGGACGGATGGCGTTATGCAAGTCCTCCGAACGATATGTTTAAAATGTGAGTCGCCTCCTTTCGTTCGCGTCGTTGTATACCCAACCGAACAATTAGATGGTGCGGCGCTATTTTACACGACTCCTCAGCCAAGTATCCTCCACGTACTTCGGCAGTATACGCTACATCTCTTGTTCACCCCTCCAGCACCATCTCCCGGAGTGGCCGCTGGTATGGAGGCGCCCGCACCTATACGAAATCCTTTTGTGTTTCACAACAGACCAAACACTCTTGACCGTGACCGGATCGTCGTTCCTGCTGGTTGGGATAGCTGGGGAAAGACCGGTGTTTTACGGGAAGGGTTTGAGGCGCGGGTTTGGGGCGACGCATGGGACACAGATCTCAATGCTCGCGGGTCAGAGTCTGAGGATGCGAGCGGAGCAAAGAGAATGTACAGAATGTTGGTGTCCGACCAAGGAGCAAAAGTGAGCTCCATTTCCGGCTGATGGCGAATCTCCCTCACTTGTGTCCTACAGCCGCCACCGTTACCCCCATTCAATGCGCCCATGGCCGAGCAAGCGTTCCTCGCGAAGCATTACGACGAAAACTCGAAAAAGCCAGACCGAGATCCGCGCGGTGCGTTCCGAAACCCCGCAGAAAGCGCTCCGGCAGGTATCGTCGGGCCCCTCGGAAGTAGCAGCTTCAGTCTCCCTAATGTGGAGAAGGCGCTTGCGGAGATGGAAACGAGTTTGAGCGGTAGCAGTGCGTTGAATGCGAGTGTGAACGGAGACGCTTCGCGACGCCTGTCAAGAGGGAGTACGCGGCCCGCCGGGCTGTCTGGCGTGGGCGGAGCAGGGGTCTCCAGCGCGGGTCGGACGCCGTCTTCGCCGACCTTGGGAACGTCGCCGAGCCCAACTGGGGGACAGACGCAGCATGAGGTGTTGCAGAACTTCTTCCAGAGCCTGTTGAGCTCCAAAGATCGGGCAGTTGCGAGTGCGGCTGCCTCGCGCGCAGCTGCTGCGGGGCCCCCACCGAGGAGCACTGGCAGTCCGGGCGGGGGGGACGATGCGAGCTGATCGTGTACGGTAGTGGATATCGATACCCAATATTACTAGAGCCAAACAAGGAGCAACAACGCTGTTTGACGACGGCCCACTTTCACACCGCGCGAGAACAACTGCCAGATACACGAAACGATGGGCCAATGGTGCACCGTTCTCCATCTCGTCGGCAGCATAACCACGCTAAGTGCCATGTCTTGCAGGACCGCAGAATACTACGATGATGTCCTCTGCGCGAAAATGCGGAGTTTGGTGTATGCTTCCTCCTTTTGTGCGAGGTGGCCACCAGCTGAGCACTCCTAGGTCCGGCGCCATCAAGCGTGCGCTGCTCGAGAAAACAGAGCCCATGATCACATACGAAGCTTTCGTAGAAGACCTCGACCGTGGTGATTCCTTCACCACCTCTCTGATCGAAGTATTGGTTAGGGTATGTGCCCACTGCGATGTCGTTGAATGTTCCGGTCGACAACGCCGCACAGGAGGTCGCAGAACGCCGCTGTCGCCAACACACTGCCGATCGCGGTCTCATTGGGGATCGCACCGCACGGTCCCTGCGGAAGCTCTCCAGTCCCGCGTCCGTCTATCGTGAGCGTGCTCCCGGTCGTGGGACCGGTTCCCGGCGAGGAGTAGACCTTGCCGAGTATCTGTCGCAACCTCCCGACGAACTGGACATGGATGAGGAAGAGGACGAGCTGGGCCCGTATGGCACGTTTGTGCCGGTCGTGGAAGGCAGTCGCCTCAACACGGACTTGTACGATGCATATCGGTCTCAACACAGTTGGTCGAATTCCTCGACGCCTTACTTTATGAGTTTTCCTCACGCGTCTCCCCCGATATCGTCAGCCCCTCCGCCCGACGCGGCGAGTGATAGAGTACTGCCACCGCTTGTTGATGCCTCGCCACCGACGAGAACAACGGGTATGTGGCCGCTCTCATCGTCGAGCGGGTTCCTGCACTCCACGTTGTCGAGGCAGCCCTCGATACGTCGTCCTGGACGCAGCAGAATGTCGGACTTTAGCGAGTTTACAACCGCACGGCGCAATTCAACCCGTCAGCTCACGCAAGACGAAGAGCAGGGCGCGCGCTCGGAACCTCCCGCCATCAACAATGCCGAGTTGCCGGCCCCACCCCCGCTCGTGCCCCGCACGTCGTCCGCGCAAGCCCGACGGTTCTTCCCGTTTGGGAGGACTCGTCGATTCGAGATCATACCTACACCGCGGCCGGCGACGAGTCTGTCGGACGACTGGTTTTTCCCGCCGCATTCGGGGTGGACGACGAACGCCGCTGAGAGGCTGGGTGGGGACGAGGAGCCTGCTGCTGACGAGCGTTCGCAGGCGCCGCGACTGAGACGGGGTGGCCTGCGCGCACCTGAGTCGCTGCTGTCGCGGCATACCTCGCCATCCATCGGTGTTCCGACGATCGCTTTTCCGACGCCGGAGGAGCTGCAGCGTGTGACTACGGCGGCTGTCGCTGCCACGCCGGCCGCTGCGGCGGTGGCGACGGAAGGAAGAAATGAGAGCAGTCCGACGGGGGAACCTGGCGTTTCTATCTCTGCGGAGGGACGTGTACCATGAATCTATCCGGGAGGCCATTAGAGTCTGAATTTACTAGTAATTCTATGTTTTCTTTTCTTTTCTTTCTTTTTTTTTTTTTTTTTCAAGACGTTGTAGTGTCCGACTGCGCCAGGACATTGATTGTTTTTACCCCAGTCAGATGATGATGTACGAGTACTTGACGTCTGCTAGCCGGGGGAGGACCACTAGGGGCATCGACAATCCTGGTGGTAATTCGCACGCTTTTCGTCCATGATCAAGAAACGAGCCCGTGCACAACCCCGCGTCAGAGAACCCTCTCCAGAGACCGAAGGAGCGCCCTCGGTGCACGTCTCTGACGATGACCACGTCTCCGATGGCGACGAAGAAGCAGAAAAGTCCCTTCCGTGCGTCGTCTCGTTCATGTTGCATTGCATATCACGCCCACGTTCCTTGCGCGCCCGACAGACTCTCGGCGCTGCTCGAACTGCGCAGACTGCGCCGAGCGCGGCAGGGCATCGACGTCCAGAAGCTGTCCAGCGGGGCTGGTCAGAAGAGGCGGCGGCGGAACCAGGAGGAGGAGCAGCCGGAGGACAAGGGCGGGCTGAGCGCGGGTGCGAGGGTCGAGGACGAGTAAGTCTCGCGTTTTTTCTGTGCGATCGGGACCACGCCCGACTGAAACAACGCCACCACTCACTCACTCTCTGACATAGCGAGCAAGCGGATGCGGCCGCCAAGGCGCGACGTGCGGTTCGGACGAACAACTTCACGCAACAGACGAACGTCCTCGACGTCGACAAACATATGTGCGTCCCATGCCATTTTTTTTTCCATCCATCCTTCCTAGCGCGCCTCGGGTCTGAACGTCAACGTCCGGTCTAGGATGGCGTACATCGAGGAGAATTTGAGGATCCGGCGTCAAGAACAAGACGACTTGGAGAAGAAGCCTCGCCATCCCAACGACGAGTTCGCGCTCTCCGAGCGCTGGAAGCCCGAGAAGAAGAGCGCCGACGAGGGGAGCGTCACCAACAGCCTTGCGATGCTGACAGCCATACCCGAGGTCGATCTCGGCATGGAGTGCGTGATGCCTTTTTTCTTCGATGCCCTGTGTCGACGACCAACGCTTTTCTGTAGCACACGATTGAAAAACATTGCGGAGACGGAGAAGGCGAAACGTCAGGTCGCCGAAGAGCGCAAGGAGCGCAAGAAGACGAACGCGGACGAGGAACACCTCGTCGCGACCCGATGTGCGTGTCGGGCTCGTCCCGCGAGCATGCCGTTCTGACGTCGACCAGTCTACCGTCCGCACATCAAACAAAAGTCGGACGTGGAGATCATGCGCGATGCGAAGCTGGAAGCCATGGGGCTGCCTCGGCAGCAAGACCGTCGGCCACGGAAGGAGAAGCCGC